>JAOVVA010142553.1:0-10453 GCA_028565275.1 Leiocassis micropogon | reverse complement strand
GAGCCCCCTAGTGACGGGGAGGAATTGGACACGACTAATATTGGGGAGAAAATTGGAAAAAAAAACAAAAAATATAATTAAAAAAAAACACTGGGATACGTGCATTAGTGTATCAGGGGATTATATAGAGAAATGAAGATAAAAATAAAATAAAACAAGGAACTGTGTTCTGTTACTGTATGTTGGACAATCCCAGTTGGACAATCCTGGTTTGACTTGTACGTAGCTGATTCTGATACTTTTACAAGAATATCAAAGAACATTATTCATCTCAGATACCAACTCCAATCTGTATCTGAAGCTTCTTTATGACTTTAGGAGATGTTTATAATAATTCTCAATTGTGTGAATTCTGTCCACCGTTCCATCTTTGCTCCATTTTGTGTCTCTGGACTCGGCCATGGAAGGACATTCCCCAGACCAACAGCTCAGATAACCATGACAACACCGTCCCCACACATACCCCGTAAAGACATGCAACAAGAGTAAACAAGAACGTCACCAGGGTCTCACAATCGCTAGAGGTGACGTCCCTGTTTCTACGTCACGCTCACACACACACAGCTCACACACATCGCTCCTAGCTCTTAATAACCTAGGCAAGAGGAAAGGGACGGGGATTCGTCAGTAATACGGGCGCACGAGACCCTTCACTAACAAGAGTTCAGCTCTAGTGTTCAGAGTTCTTAAAGAAGACAAAGCTGTCCAGCTGAGAAAGTGCTTTAGGTCGTAGAGCAATATCCAAGCCACTTTTTAAAAAAACATATTTAAGAAGTGCTCCTAGGAGGATGGAAGTCGTCCTGACCAGACTGAGAGATTTCTCATGTAAGGAAGCCAGCTTTGAAGACTACAAAGCAGCCGTGGTGTTCAGAGAGCAGCCGCCGGCGGAGGAAACGTGCCGAGACGAGAGCGTGACCCGCAATCGTGCCGGGCGTCTAGACATTGAGAGTGCGTTGGCATGGCTGAGACGAGAGCTGGTGAGATCCTTCAGATTCGAAAAAATGAGGCGCAAAGTGGAAAGTGAGGAGATGAATATGAGTTAGGTGTGGGCGGATATTTCTGTTTTATTGCAACTATCACGGATAAGCATGCAAACATTTTGCCAAATTTCTGTTTATGAGCATGGTGATGTTTCTGAATCTTTATAAACAGCTTAAATTTTTTTCACTTTCAAGCTTAATACTGTTTTTTGTGCACCAAATCCAACACTGTTGGGAGTTAATTGTACCAGGATTGTTTTACAGTGTCCTGCTTGGACGTGGTATAGGGTGGCAATTTGGCGACCCAAACTACAAAGCCTCCAGGGGTGGTCCTACCGTGCTATACAAAAGTTTGGGATAGTTTCAGGTTCAGGTCAAGTTAACTCAAAGACCAACATCAGCAGAGGTCAGCTTGTCGTAACAGTAAAAGTCATTGTGCGTCCCCATCATTGTCAGACAGAGGTCACCAGTACAACGTCTCATCAGCAACATTCCCATGCAAGCCCATTGTCAATGACGCACATTTATTACTTGGTATTTACTGCCTCAGCAACAGCGGACATGAACTGGTGGCAACTAGAGAGCAGAATTACAGAAAGCTCAACGAAGGGTTAAAACACTATATAGTGAGTGGAGTGTTCAGTGTAATCAGGTGATTTGAGACAGGAAATCATAAATGTGCAAAATGACAACCTTCCACATCTTTAGTTTAAAAAAAAAACAAAAAGATTTTACAAGCTTTTCATGTTCATTTCATCTCTTACACGTTTTAGTACCCGTCGTTAATGGGGAAAAACGTTTGTAGAAATAGTTAAAATGTTAAAGTTAAAAATAATCTGATGATCTTTAATGTAATCAATGATATTATTATTATTATTTGAGGTTGAAGCCCACGTACATGTCTGTCTGTCTGTCTTTCTGTACAGCAGAACTCTCTGTCTAACTCATTAATACAAAGAAATCCCATTCTGTAAGGTTGAGTATCTTATTTAATCTAAGTTGGCTGCGAAACCTTTTTGCCGCAGGTTTAACTTCAGTTGTAAGTAGTTTCATTAAATTCTGTCCATCCAGTTTTGCTGTGACAAAAAAATCACAAAAATGAGCAGAGGACAAAAAAATGTAAAGATATCAAAAAAGAGTAAGTTCTAACCAATGTACAGACAAGTCCTTTCTTTTCTTTATATAGATACTATAATCCACTTAGTGGGTTCTCCTAGACTATAATGGTAGTCTTTTGACGTCACTACCCTGTAAAATATTTACATTTTGACTGACTGTATCAGCAGAGACCCCATACATAAACTGCAAACCTGTCTTGGTTTATTCACTATACCATATACAGTAGCAGTGAAAAGTTTGGACACACCTTCTAATCCAATGTTCTTTGTTATTTGTGTTTTTTTTTATTATTTGTTCATTCTAGAACAATACTGGAAAACTGGAAAACAAAAAAATCAGGAAAGACCATGGAGTTAGAAGGGATGTACAAACTTTTCACTGCTACTGTATATGGTATAGTGAATAAACCAAGACTGGTACTGTAGATCTCCTGCCAGATTGTCAGATTTTTTTAACAGATACAGTACATCATGGAAGCCTGTCCTCCAAATGGTGTCCTGGGAGGTCTGTCATGATAGATAGATAGATAGATAGATAGATAGATAGATAGATAGATAGATAGATAGATGGATGGATGGATGGATGGATACATTTAGATATGTATAGAGCAATAGTAACAGAGACAGTAAGACAAAGACATGGTGTAGATGTGATTACACACTGTATATCTTACATATAGTCAGTACACACAGGGTGACACATATGAGAACTGACCAGAAGTTACTAATGCAATGCTAAAAAAAAGAAAAAAAAATACTAGAAATATAAGAAGCATATAAATAAAGCACGTAAATCACGGAAATAAAAAAGGAACTAATTAGCAAATTGAAGTTAATTGCAGTGCAACGTTGATGTGCAATTTTATGTGTAGCAAAAGTGCAAATAGTATTCATTGTGCAATGAAGAGCATGAAAGTGACAATGAAACTGATGTATTATAAATTAGTAAATAATTATATTACTGAATTTGTTTATAGGGTAATTGTCAAGTAAAAGTCTGTTTTACTTGTCCCTTTGATGGATTGGGTCTAATCAAATAAATAATATAAATAACATCAAATCTATAGATCATTTTAATGCAAATATCTTATACATAAAAAAAAAAATCATGAATCAAAATATTATATTTAAAGTATTTAGTATCAATATTTTAGATTAAGGGTAGAACATCTACTCTAGTAAAATACAGTATGTAGGTTTGACCTAAATAAATAATTGTAAATAATAGTAAATAATGGTATAAAAGGCATTGGACTACGGTTCGAAAGATCCCAGGTTCAAACCCCACGACCAACAAGCTGCCACTGTTGGGCCCTTGAGCAAGGCCCCTAACCCTCAACTGCTCAGATGTGTAAAGTTGCTCTGGATAAGGGCGTCTGCCAAATGCCTAAATGTAAATTAAGTACATTTAGAAACTTACATCACATCAAAGTGTACAAGCTACTGAAGGGTGAAGTATTGAGCGTGTGCGTGTGTGTGTGGAAAGTTTAGGAATAAAAGTGCACATAAATAGACAATTAAAAAAAAACTTCCATATGTTTCATTCAATATTTACATTACAGTGTTGTGCAAAAGTATTGAGCCCCCAATTTCTTTATATTAAATTCACTTTAATGATATAAATTAAATAATAGAAACAGGAACAAATGTTTTAGTGTGACAGGCTGCAAAGTGCCTAAAGACAGAATGTAACAATTGGTTGTTTATGTAACAGCCTCAGCAGCGACCTTATTTCCCCTCTCGTCCGTTCCGACCACTCAGCATTCAGCATCAGCAGTAAACTGTACGAATCACCGGCCTGATCATCTGTCATCATCTGCTCCTGTTTTTCACAGGTTCATGCATTAAGTTGGATGTTTTTTTAGGCTTGAATGATTCATACAGTCGGTCACTGTGTGGCTTAACAAACGAAAAACATTCTCCTGTAACTGCTCAGGTACAGAAACTGGACTGAAAATGACTTCTTCCTGAATCATTTGTATTGCACTTAGGAGGAATGTACTATTATTTATCCACAGTGAATCGGGCGGTATAGGGGCAGCACGGTGGGTTAATGGTCAGCATTGTAACCTTGCACCTCCAGGGTCCGGGGGGTTCGAATCCCGGCTCGGGGTCTGTGTGCATGGAGTTTGCATGTTCTGTCCATGCTTGGTGGGTTTCCTCCGGGTTCCTCCCACAGTCGAAAGACGTGCAGATTAGGCTAATTGAGTGTGTATGTGTGTGTGTGTGACCTGCAATAGATTGGCACCCTGTCCAGTCATGTGTGAATGTTGACCAGAGGTCTAAACATGGTCATAAAAATGAAAATAGTCACCATTGCAGTCCACCTAGTTGGACTACAGAGGTTCATGGATGGATGGATGAATGAAAAGGTATATGGTTGCTAAACATTTGACAAACTCTGGCTTTGACGTTTTCTTTTTTTTTCTCCAAAATTTTGATAACAATGATCTTTACCAAGACAAACCCAGACTTGTGTGTGTATACCGTGAGAAGCTTGTGTGCATTCCCCGTCTCCAAGACTTTCACCTCCAGTGAAGTCAGTCTCATGGCCAGGCTTTCAGCAGTCTGTCTAACAAAAGCACAAAGCGAGCGCAGAGCGAGAATTGTTTTCTGTTCCCTTCTGTAAGAGATTAGTCACGGTTCTATTGCAGGGGCTGTAGCAAAGGACTCTAAAACACATGTAAGAAAATGACACACACATGCTAGAGCATAAAAGTCAAGACAAGTTTTAAAAGAAAGAAATCTCTTCTTTTTTTCCTCACATTCATCTACTTTGATCTGTTTTTGCTAACCATCTGCCAGACCACAGACTTCAACACATTTGTCAGCACAAATTAGCTAGCGTATAAGGAAAGACATATCATGTGTGCATAGAGCATACTGAAAACATTTACCTGTACGTAAAAACCTCAATCCGTGCACTAAAAAATTATTTTGGCTCCGTGTAACTTTTACATATTGATGTTACGTGTTTTACTGCAATACAGGAAATTGAATTTGCAAATCATTTTGTTTAATGAGTTCACCGTAAACATATCAAATTTTACGATGATTTATTTTTCTTCAACTTACATATTTTGCTCGAGCGGTATTTCTGGCGGGAAAACCGTTCGTCCCCGGAATGAGCTGGAATTTGATTTATTCTTTTCTCACAATGAAAGCAGTTAGAAAGCCTGAGTTCCTCAGAAAGGACAGAGGAAGCATTTACATTTGAAAGAAACTGTCATTCAGGAACAGTTTACACTCCCTCACACACACACTCAGGATGACTTTATTATAGTGGGATGTGTGACACTTTAAGGACAGCTCAATGAGGTGCTTTAGGGAGATCTTTTCTTTGTTTTAGGTTTAAGAAGATACAGATGTCAGCGTTCTTTTCACACTTATCTACGAGTTTGGAAATACAACACACGCAGTTAAGATCTCTGACAGTTACAATTAAACCGTTTAACTACATTATTAAGCCTGCTGTCTGATTACACCTGAAGGAATATCGTGAGATTTGATGAGTAGATGTAGAAGAGTGTGTGGAGAGTGTGTGTGTGTTCCACTCAGAGAAACTGAGACCTTGGAATTATAAGGTTTTATATGAAACAGTTTTGGGTTTTCAGAGAAAGAAAGGAAGGAAGGAAGGAAAAAGGAAGACATTTTCTTTCTTACTTTCTTTTTTTCTTCTTTTTCTTTCTTTCAAGCTTTCTTTCTTTCTTTTAAACTATTTCATGCTTTCTTTCTTTCTTTCTTTCTTTCTTTCTTTTTCTTAAATATCCCAAAGAAATTCCTTTGAGATTTTTTTCTATTTTTCTATTAAAATGTTCATTCCATTTTTTTTTCTTTCTTTCTTTTTTCTTTCTTTCATCCTTTCTTCCTTTTTAAAACCTTTCTCTTAAATATTCCAAAGAAGTCCCTTAAATGAAATTTTAATTAAAATGTCCATTCCATTTTTGTTTTTTTTCATTCTTTCTTTCTTTCCTTTCTTTTAAACTTTCTCTTAAATAGAAATTTATTAAATTTTTCAATTGAATTTTTTTTTTATTTTTCTGTTTTTCTATTAAAATGTTCTTAAAATATTTTTCTTGCTTTTTTTCCTTTTAAGGTTCCTTTCTGTTAAAATTTCAAATGTTCTCAAATATTCTTTCTTTCTGTCAAACACTTTCAAATAGTCTTTTAAAAGTTTTTTTATAGATAGATAGGTAGTAAAATTTCTCACATATTCTGTAACTAAATTATATTACTAAAATTCATTAATTTTCAGGAAACACTATTATACCTCCTGTACTGCATTGATTTTTGTCAAAAAAAGAAAAGGTTTTTGTTGATTTTTTTAGCTACATTATAATTTAACAACTAATAGACTCCCAACAATACGACAATACTTAGAGTGAGATGAATGTAAGGAAATAAAGAACTGTGTACACAAGTCTTGCACTCAGTCTTGATGACGTTGGTCTTGACTTGGACTTGGTTGAGTCTTTGACTTGAGACTTGTAGAGGTGTGGACTCTTGTCCTCTCACATGTGAACAGGCAGAAAAGTCTCTTTATTAACATTAAACAATGTGCCGTCTATCTACACTAGTCTAAGAAGTATCCAGATCCCCAAATTTAAAATTAAATCATGAGTAATGCATGGCTTAATCTTAATTGATGTAAGTATTGGCTCTGTAACAGTAACGGTGTGGCTCCTGTCCTGTTCCAGATGGAGATGCGCTCCCAGGACCAGGCTCTGATCCGGCAGCTGATGGACCTTCATGCAGGGATTCAGGAGCTGAAGCAGGAGTGTGCTGTGGATGATGAGGAAGAGGAGGAGGAGGAGGAGCCAGATGACTATGAAGAACATTCCTGGGATTCTGATGGTGAAGCAGAAGGGAGCAGTGCTTCTTCCTGTTCAGAAGAAATGTCCTTTTGCTCATCTATCTACTCTAACTTCTACACTAGGCCACTAGGACACTCGCTGTCTAAGAAGACCTGTGGCCGGCGTAGTTCCGTGCCCTAGCTGAGGCATTTCCTCACACTGACCTCAGATCATTTCCTGAAGTTAAACTAATTAAAGAAAATGTAATAGATTATTATTATTATACAGGTAGGATGGGGGTGTGTTATGGAGAAAAAAAACGTGTTGAAGTGAGTTTCAGTTTACTGTGACCTCAGATTATTATCACAGGTCTCACTCTGACAAGGTCTTGGGATTAATCGGCTGCTATTATAACTTCATTTCACTGACATACTGTTTTAATACGTCTCTCAGTACATGTATATACACTATACGGACAAAAGTCTTTTTCCAACGGTGTTCATTATTGAATTCAGGTGTTTCAATCAATCAGGCCCTTATCCCCACTGAAGGGAAATCTTAATGCTTCTATTCCAAAATTCCATCTGTGTATGACCTCAGTGCACAAACACATGGTTCAATGAGTTCGTTGTAGAAGAACTCGCTCGGCCCTAACACAGAGCCCTGATTGACCTCAACCCCATTGAGCATCTTTGGGACAAACTGGAACTGGAGATTGTGAGCCAGGCCTTCTCGTCCAACATCAGTGGCCCGACCTCATAAATGCTCTACAGAATGAATTTCCACAGAAACGCTCCAAAATCCTGTGGACAGCCTTCCAAGAAGAGTGGAAGCTGTTATAGCTGAAAAAAGATAGGGGGACTGACTCCGTACTGAAGTGTATGTATTTGGATACAATGTCATTGCAGGTTTGGGGAAATACTTTTGTCCATAGAGTGTATAAAGGTAGGTTCAGAGTCTGAGATTATTATCAAAAATGCTTCTGTTTGGCTTTGCTTTCTTGTTTTTAAAAATAATTTTCATTACAAATTATACAAAAATAGAACAACTGAATCACACACTACCATCATACTACAATTTTTTTTTTTTTTTTTGCTTTAATGACAATGTACACAAGTTTGTGTACGACCTAATGATTCGGTTTGCACTGAATCTGAACATATGCTTCAGGAGAAGTAATAGGAATTATGGAAAATTTGTTGTTTTGTAAAAAGCAGTTAATGGGGTTAGTTTCCCAAATATGTGAAAATGCTTAATTATGACAGTAATTAAGCAGAATTTTGAATCCTTTTTTGTTTTTGAAAATATACATACACTGATTAACCATAACATTAACACTTTACCACTGATTAATTGTCAATTATATCCCAGTAAATCGGTAACTGGATCACTGGCACCCAAGGCTTAATTATGTCTCTGGTGGTCCAGCAGGCAATGAACTCACGACCCCATCCTAACTACCCAGATCTCAATCCGATCGAGCACCCATGGGATGCACCGGACAAACAAGTCTGATCTATGGAGGCTCCACACCACCTGGATAAGGGCGTCTGCCAAATGATGTAACGTAAACGTAACGTAAACTCACAGCACCAAAAAAAGTTTTTGTTGCCAACATCCTGGTGTCAGACACCACAGACCCCCCCACCCCCACAGTTATGTCTGATCAGTGTATATATGAGTGTGTATGTGTGTGTGTGTGTGCACATGTGTTTTAACACACATGCAGTATGTTTGACTCACTACTGTTTGACTTTTCCAACAGTAAAAGTTTGACTTCATGACGTGGAACTTCATGTCACATAAAGCTGAACCACGGTGGCCTTCACCAGTCAGCCTTTATTCTGTTATTATGACAAAAGTATGTTTTTACTGTATACTAAAATTTAGATATATTTGTATTAAAACCCGACTTTCTAGGGTTTGTATTTCCACTGAAGGTGATTAAAAATAAATGAACAGTCTTTTTAATAGGTGGCAAAATCTGCTTTCGGGGACTTTGGGAAAGTTGAACTCAAACACAGCATATAGTTATCTATAGAATATACAGGATATAAAGTTATAAGAATCTACACATCACCATGTGCTTGAAATTTTATGTGATTAAAACATATGTGATATAAATTGCATAAGCATGCAAGACAAGAACAAACTTATTATACTGGATTTATAAAAACAACATAGAAGAAAAAGAACAAAGAATGTACATCTATAGAGTTATGATAATTATAGTGAGTTTTAATATAACCTATAATATTGTATTTTTTGTTTGTGTGAATATGTATTTTGATGAAAGCATTCATTAAGGATCATGTGTTAGATGTCATGATCAAATCTCCTTTATTTATTTATTTTTTTTGGATCATTTGTTTTATTCAGCAATAAAGATTTCAAAGACATTCTCTGGATATAATATCTAAAACTATTGTCCTGCATACTACCTGCTAACATGTATAACAGTACACACACACACACACACAAAGTGAACATCATATTTAAGTAAATGCACATCTTTAGCATTAACTTCTCCCATCTCAGGCCGAGACCTCATAAGTAACAGATGGTTTAGTGTTAGTGTTAGACGTGTTAGTCGTGCTGATCTCAGTGCTGTTCCGTGTGATTGGAGTCTAATAAGAGAGGACCACTTTCCCGCCTCAGTCTCTGGATTTCATTGTTAAGTCCGAGCAGAGTCTGAGCCAGCTGCCGGTCCTGCGAGCGCATCTCCAGCTGAATGTTAAAGACAAAAACACAAACGCACACTTCTGTGGTCATTTGGCTCACGACACAGCAAGACACGTCCAAACTGGCTTCTTATCTGAAGCTTGTTAAAGTCAAACATCAGTCATTTTTATAGACAATGTTTGTTTTTTTTAAGGTTATTCAATTATTTATGACCCACTTGAACATTAAAACATCATAAACTTCAGCATTAATACTACCAAAATAATGAACATATTATTTGAGGGTGTTTCCATAATATACAGGCATCTTTCATTTTTGTTGTTGTTGTGGTTGATATTCAGTACCAGTAATTACATTTATACTCTTTTTATTTTTGCCCTGATGACTGATTGACACCAGCATAGGTAGGTGACGCATAAACATATGTCATTGTAAATAATTTAATAATGTCATAAATATTATTAACCATTTTAATGTTACATTTATTTGATCCTTTATCATCACAGCGATTGTTATTTATTCCATGGTAATCAGATTAATATATAAGTTTAATATTTCAGGTTTATATATTAAGTTTAATATATTAGCTTAAGATACGAGGTTCAAGTAAGAGTCCAATTTTTACAAATCTTTAAAAACAAAATAATTCAAATGTATAGTCAGCCAAGAAATTTATACACATTTCAGAAAATGAAAAATGTATATATTGTATATTATATTAATATAATATTAATAATATTATCATATATAAAACATATAGCAATAAATTTAGTATTAAAATATTTATACTTATACTTTTATTCTTTAGATTTAGAAGTTTTTTTGTTCCTGAAGTGTGTATACATTTTTTGTCTGACTATATATAAAAAAATAATAAAAT
>JAOVVA010142532.1:0-10453 GCA_028565275.1 Leiocassis micropogon | reverse complement strand
TACGCAAATTCTGCCTTATGTGCGTACGCACACTTTAAGGATGAAATCTACGCAAAGTTTTATACATGAGGCCCCTGAACTGTGAACCGTGCCAGTGAATTGTACCTGAACTCCTGCAGGGCAACCTATACCTGTAGTGTGTTTTGTTTTGGACCGTGTGTGTTTGGTGCTTAGGATTTTCATGTTGACTCGGGTGTTCACTGTTTGAGTGCGCTGTTCGAGCGAGATCCTGTAAGCCCCCTCCCCGGCCAGCGGCACCGAGGATATGCTACTGTATCTGCAATGAGGATTGAAGACCTGGGCACTACTTACACCACCTGCCTGTGGAAACACTCTAACTGGCCTGCTTGGCTTTAAAGACTGTGTTCACTCTCTGTGTAAGAGCAATTGTCGTTAGAGATGTTCCTTGTTAAAGATCCTGTTTCTCGCTGTCAGAAACCACTGATTCCGTTAGTGTGTGAGCATGTGTGAGTGTCATTAGAGAGTGTGTGCCTCCTCCCTCCTCCTCTTGCCTTCACACACACACACACACTCTGAAACACTGCTCTATCGCGAATCTTTTCAAAGGTAATGTGCAGGTTAATTTGTTTTATTTTTACTTTACAGCAGTGATTCCGTTAGTGTGTACGTGCACTAGAGTGTCATTAGAGAGGTTCCTTGATGTCCCAAAGTCATCCCACATAGTAGCCCTCCCTCCTCTCACATAAGAGGAGGGAGGGAGGCAATCCTCCCCTCGTGTTACTTTAGCTTCACACACAAATGCACACACATACACAGCGGGTGCACGCACAAACAGACTAACGGAAACTTATGTGTCTGTATTTATTTTTACTTTTTTTCAAAGGTAAAGTGCAAGTTAATTTGTTTTATTTTTACTTTATATTTTGTATTAATTATTTTTATATATTTATTTTTTTGGGTTGTGAACAAATAATCTGAGTTTTCATTTTTCTCATGGGGCAATTCCCTTTGATATACAGTATATGAGTGTTTTGATATACAAGCATGCTTCTGGAACAAATTATGTTCGTAATCCAAGGTTCCACTGTAGATTCAAGAACTACAATCACTCATTCCAAATCTCATATTCTATAACAACAATAACATAAAACATTTTGTAAATTAATCTATGCAAAGAGCTCATGGGAAATCTGAAGCAATATCAGAGAAAAGAAGCGAGGACACACTCCTGTGAAAACGGGCCAAAAGCATCTGAAACACTCCTTATAAATCCTGGTAAGTAAGCAGCTAGTACAAGTTGGTGAAATAATGTTTCTGTCTGCATTCATACACAACTTTATCTATATTTCTGAATATCACAGCCATGCTTCAAAGTTAACATACATGATAGCTAACTAGCAAGTCCTGTTCATTGTAATTTGGCTTGTTTGTTCCAACCTCCAACTGCTCAGCTAATTAATTCAGATAATTAAAATCTGGTGAGAATTTTTTCACCCGCTAAATGCGTATTTTTAGTCAACTTATGTGCCACAAGGGTGGGTATATAAAACTAGCATGTTCAAATAATGGATGCATTTGTAATGGTCAACCTTTCACTCTGACATTTTAGGTAGTAAATGCAGACCAAACCAGGTTTGAAAAGCTGAAATTAAGGTACAGTGACCAGCTCCAGCGTTGTTTAAAAGCAGCATGTTATTCGCTAAAACGCTCCCAGCGCTCTATCAGGCAAGCAGCCCTGCCACATAACGCGGTTTCAAACTGTTTATTTGTTGTTGATACTTCAGGCCCCTAGGGGGAGCCAGTTTTATGTGTTTCACATAAATTATTCGTAATTAGCTAAAGGAAGTGATGTATCAGGAACTTCCTCTTTTCCCACATGTCAGCAAAGAGAATGGTTTATGGTGTAATTTGTTCTCTATCCAGTGCCATCAGCTTGTTAATAACCCTTTCAGTGGCAATATGAGCACATTTATTTGTTTTGTATAATTTTTAGACTTTATATTTGTGAGTAGTGTGATGCTATGGACATATTAAGTAATTTAATTTGAGATGAATAAGCGGTAACTCTGAGCTTGGGATTGTCAATGTCATATGTGATATTACCTATCTTCTTAATTTTGGTGCAACCTGTATTTGTCATTAGTTACTGAATGTTTGTCTGTTTGTATATTATTTCAGTTTCACATGTTTTTGCAATAAATCCTGTCTAAATACAACACGTGTCTGTTCCTTGGAGGAAAAAATGCAGGAAAGAGTTTAGCTGTATATGAATCTCAATATAGGACACCAATCACATTGGGTACAACAGTACAGTAAAATCATAGCACTCTGTGAGGGACCATTACAAACAACTTACATCATCGCATGTACTCTGACATCAAGATGGAGAAATCAGAGGCTCAAGGTCACTCTCCTCCCTCTCCTTAAAGTTCTCAAAATCTTAAGGAAGACTGACTACTAGAGCAGCAGCAGGATCCTAAAGAAAGTCATCAGCATCAAGTCAAGAAAGTATGGCAGCAACACTTGCACAAGCAGAAGCTCAAGCCACAAAAGCCAGATTAGCCTTCGCGGAAAAAGAAATGAACATTAAGGTGAAAAAAGCTCGCTTGTAGACGACCCTTGACGTACTCAATCTTTAAAAGGAAGCAGATGCAGCTATCGCCAAAGCACAGGTGATGAAGTCAGCTCCGTTCTTGCGGCCACAAGCAACAGAAAGAGACAGTGGCATGTTCATTCAACATAATAACATTACATATCAGGCAATACTTTTCAAACCTCCAGCTATTTATGTTCCCACCTCTTCATGCTAAAGAAAACTCAAATCAATCTATGTTTTCACCACTACAAGGGGTCATATCCCAACAAATTACAGTGTTCCAAAACCACAGCAGATGTTTAGCCCAAATAATAATGCTGACAACACAACCAGTGACCTTGCTAGGTTTCTAGCTAAAAGCCAGTTAGTTACTGGAGGACTAACCGATAAGCCAGGAAATTCTCATTGGGAAAGCCACATTTAAGAGTACATCCAAGTCACAAACCTTGGTGTCACAGCCAATGAGTCTTCTGAACAAGCAAATAGGCTGAAAGCAGTCAATATTAGGCACTCATCTGACAGGCAGAACATGATATGGACGAGGCTGGGAGAATCTTGCGTCTCGCCAGAAGCAATCGAAAGCTCCCTTGTTTCTAGAATAGAACACTTCCCAAATCTGTCTAGCAAAGAACCTCACAAGCTTCGTGAGCTGTCAGATCTACTCTGTGAATGCGAAGCCGCAAAGCTAGATGGATACCTACCTGGTTGAAGTTACCTTGACACAGCCAGGGGAGTGAGTCCAACTGAGGAGAAGCTGCCTTTTCACCTTCAAGGAAAATGGACTATAGTGAGGTCAAAGTATACCAATTTTCCACCTTTTTCTTCTTTGTTGAGTTTGTGAGAAATCAGGCCAAGGCAAGGAACGACTCAAGCTTCACCACAACTCATCTCTCATCTCCTTATCCTGCTGTTAGTTACAGAAAAGGGAAACGAACATGTAATAATTACAACCCCAGACCATTAGTCACAGTCCATAAGACAAATGTATCAGTAGAGGCACCCAAGACAGAAAAGGGGTCAGCTGAGGAATTTTGTAAACAGTGTCCTATACATCACAAACCCCAACCACTAATAAGGTGCAGTGGTTTTACGACTATGTTGCTTGCTAACATAAAGTATATTAAAGACAACATCTGCTGCCACTGCCTTGCCGCCACCCATAACCAAGCTAAAAACTGAATATATATTTACTGTAATATTACAGTAAAGTGTGAAGAGTGCTGCAGTGGGAAACATTTGGCGGCTCTTCATCGTGGTCCACCACCATACAGTAGGTGTCCAAACTTCTTTCATCCTCCAAAGAGCATGGCAAGCAAATGCACTGGACTGGATGGAATCCTGTTCTAAGATTTGTCTAGTACAGGTCTACCCAGAAGGTCAATCAAACAACATCAAGATGATGTATGCGATAATAGATGACCAGATTAATCTATGCCTTGCAAAGACTGAGTTTTTTTAAACATGTTTGACATACAAGGCACAACAGTACACACTGAAGATCTGTGGTGACGTTACACAAATGAGAGGCGGAAGAGCTAAACATCACTTCTCATCAACAGCAACTATAATCAAGCCTATGCTTAAAACCCACTGCAGAGAATCTAGAAGAGACTGTATTCTGCAGCACTAATAATAACAACCAGCTAGCACAATCTGTTGATGACATGATTTTTCTAAAAAAAGATGGAAGAAGTAGTCTTCAAAGATAACACCAACAGCTGGGTTGCTCCATTACCATTTCGATGTCCCAGACGCTGACAACAGACTATTTATTTAGAACTGGGAGACCAAGATCCAAGAATGGGGGCATTTCCTTTCAAGCAGCTCTGCCACAAAATGCCCCCTGTCTAACTCTGATTAGTAAAACATTACAAACATAAAACCTGCAACACTTACTTAGATTTGTCCTGTGTTTATGCTGCCAAATTTATTTGGAGCTGCGACAAAGAGTATAACATCCAGGAAGGAGGGCGGGACCTTTCATGGCAAGCACCTCTGTCACAAAATGCCCCTCTGTCTAACTCTGGTTAGGACAGGGGTCGGCAAAACTCTTTCATCCCCGTGCTGTGGCTCCTGGTGGCTTTGGAAAATAATGAGTGTTTATTTGACACTCTGTCTGAGTGTATTTTGTGCAGCTTTTCCACAAAATGCCCCTGTGTCTAACTCTAGTTAGGAAAAGGTTGCAGGCACCAAACCTGCACTAGGGTCACGCAAACCAGGACTGGAGTCGTGGTAACAACCAACTACACCTAGTTTACAATCACATGTAACGATTTAAACAAACAGATTTATTAGACCCGATTTCTGGAGAAGGATGGTGTGTATATTGAGCCTAATTTTTTTTTCCACCTCTTTCTTTAAACCGTCGAAATTCAAAGTTTCATCCCAAAGAATATTTTCTGCAAACTGAAGAAAACTTTGGATAGTAGATTGCCCGAACTTAAAAACTGGATAACATAACTAGATATGTTTTTTTTTTTTTTTTGTTAAATGAGTAACATTAATCTGCAGTTTAAAACATTCTTTTAGCACAGAATCATGTACTAAGTTTTAATGCCAGGACACCTGCTGTCCTGCTGGAGAGAGTGAGGCAGGGTGCTACAGTACATGACCACCTTGAAATATTGTGAGTATAAATGCCCCTTCAAAGAAACATTTTTAAAATCCTGCCATGTGACTTAAAGCATACAATATAATTTTTTTTTTTTTGTCAGTAAGATACCAGGCAGTGCCAAATTTACTTTGTGGTCCCCTGGCATCTTTTCTGATCACCTTGAGATTCTCCCAGAGGATCCAATAGCAGGCATCGCTTCTCATGGGGATACAGGACCTATATATTTGTGAAATTTAAATATAAACTTGTCAATCATTAATGTAGTCATAAACATGTTACAGAACGTGTTAGCTGTCTAAAGTGTTTGAGTTAAAGAATACTAGCATATAGGTGCTAGTACTATCCAAAGTTTTCTAGGTGCAATTTTTTTCTCAGGAATATCAAATACTTTAGCAAAAACACTGACTCAATGTGGAGGCTATTAAAGGTTTGGTTGTATGGAAATACTACCAACTATATAAAAAATCTAGACTGCATATTTTCAAATTATCAGCTTGTGTGTTTTTATGGGCATGATTTACTGGATCTGTATAAATATGGATTGACTTTTTACAAAACATTAAATATTAATGCATTTATCTAATAATCTAAAAAATCTAAAAAGAATATTTACTCTGAATTTCAAATGATAAAGTTAAATTCACAGATGCCATTCCTATGCTCCAAATCCAAAATCCAGTGATTGCTTTTATTGATAATCCCCACAACATCATGAGACATTGGGTCCATCTAAAAAAATAAAAAATAAAAGTAAATAATTAGTTTTGCCCTCATTAAAAATTAGTATGTTGCATTAAGTACCCGAATTCTGTGTAATTTGCGAACCCATATTGCCAGCATAGCAAAGGAGTCTAGCAATGCTAAAAAGCAAAAGATACATTTGGTCCAATACATCGTATTTAAATGGGTGCAATATTTCAAATGAGTTGCCACATGGCATCGCTGGACAACATTTGGAATATTGAATGTCATTGATAAACACAATTGTTCCTAACAGTTCACAAATTACAAAGAACTGAAGAACATACTTTAATAATACCTCATGCTCCAGGACTTCTTCCAGTGTCCCAATAATATAGCTTGTATGGACTCACTTTAAAAAAGATAATGAGTATTCTTTCCTGCAGATCTGTGACAGTGTTACATGATGTTAATGTTACAGTTTACTGTGTAATGTTAGTTTTAAGTTTAAACATGATTAATGTTAAAATTTTATCCTATGACAATTGTCTCCCATTTACTTGTAACAGTTACCAACTGCTAAAAGGAAAAATAATTGACCCCAGAACATGAATAAATACAGATAAATCAAACAGTGACCCCTTGGATTGCGAGTAACGCGTTTTGCGAGTGTTCTGCAAGATATGCAAAGATTTTTTTAGAAATTTTGACTTGGGAAAAACGAGCAAGTTTTGGTTTACGAGTACTGAGTATCATGTATCACGCATGCGGTTTTTATTTTTTTTTTATTGCGCTTGGGTAATTGTCTTGGGTAATCAACATCCGTACACACGTGTATTGTTTACTATAACACTGTGACCATGTGTGTGTGTGCGTAAAATCATTTTATTTTGTGTCCTTATGCATGTGTTTGTGTGTTTACAGCACGCATTTAAAGCAAAAAGCAAGTCTCAATAGAGGTTAAAAATCCATTTTCTCTCTCTGTATCAGCCTGCTCTTTGTGTCTGTGTGCGCGCGCATCATTGGACACCATGCCCCACACACACACACACACAGACCTACAGTCCTACTTTCGCCTTCACAGACACACAGACACACACTTTCTCTCTGCTCTATACAGAAACACTGCTCTGTCGCGATTCTTTTCAAAGGTAAAGTGCCGGTTAATTTTTTTATTTTTACTTTACAGCAGTGATACCGTTAGTGTGTCGCTCAATCGAGTGTCATTAGAGAGATTTTTTTTGTTTATTTTTCCGATAAAGGTGTTTCCGTTGTGTGCGCGCGTGTGAAAAGAGTGGAGGAAGGGTAACTGTGTAAGACGAGAAAGGGGGAGAGGGGGAGGGGCTCCTTACTTTAGCTTTACACACACACACACACACAGCGCCTGTGTGCACAAACGGAAACACTTATCTGTCGGGATTTTTTTTCTTTTTTTTTAAAAAAGGTAAAATGCAGATTTGTTTTACTTTCACTTTATATTTCATGTTAATTATTTGTATGTATTTATTTTTTGGGGCTGTGGAATGAATAATTTGAGTTTCCATTTTTTCAAATTAGATTTTTTTTTTACGAGTGTTTTGAAATACGCCCACTTCTGGAACGAATTATGCTCGTAATCCAATGTTCCACTGTATTATAGTTACCTTTTTCTGTGGTGACCTAACAAACATTGTATCTCGCTGACCGTGTCTGGAGGTCCATAGGTGCAGCTGATTGTGCCTGGGGGTCCAGTGGTGATGCTACTCTGGTAGGAGGTGCAAATAAAATTACAGAGGGCTTGGTAGTTGACGTTTAGTACCTACACATGTTGATATTGGGGCAGCTATTTGCCTTTAAGAAGGAACATGACAATCACCTTTAATCAAATGTTGTAAATTATTATAAGTTAACTTTTTGTCTACAGTGCCTTTCTGTTCTAAAATTTCAGCACTTTTCCCATTCAGGGTCAAAATCGTAAAAAAAAAAACCAAGAAAATTAGGCTTAAATTTTTATGTGCTCCTGTTGTTTATTGACATTTCCCTATACAATTTGTCTGAGAGAGACAAGCCTTTTTATGTCCTCACAGACAGCTTCCTCTGCAAGAACTGCTTCCACACTACTGTCAACCTGTGAACAATAGAGGAAAAGCCTTAAGAGTAAAAATGTAAATAAGACCAGTACACACATGCACACACCCCATTACTAACCAAATAATCCTGTGGAACTTCGGAGGGATACTGAGCCTCTCTCCAAAACATTAAAAATAAGGGGAGTACTTGATGGTAGCCTGGGTTTTGGCTCAAAGGACAAACATAACTGCATCCAAGTACTCATCCCAGGTGTCTAATCTTTACTCAACCAGTTTTCCAAGTGCTCTGAAAAACATTTCAATAATACTATAAACCTATTAAATACATTAAAGAATACCAATCAGCCTTAGCAAACCTCTTACAGGTGAAATGTTAACATTGATTATTGGTAAACCCACAACAGATCTATCGGCACCCAAGGAACATTAATGAAGTTTACAGATATCAATGTGCTGGACAAACAAGCACAATGCCTAGAGGTCCCATCTTGCAACTTACAGGACTCAAAGAATCTGCTGCCAAGGTATTAGTGCCGGATACCACAGGACACCTTCAAAAGTCTTGTGGACATAATCTCTCTCACTTAACAAATTATATCAATACATCATGGACATCTTAATGCCTTAAAGATGTTAATGTTAGTCATTTGCAAAGACAAAAAACTGACACAGTATAACTTTTGTACCACACAATTTCCTTACTTTTGGATAGTTCCATTTAGTCTTTCCACCAAGCCATTTGTTTGGGGATGACAAGGAGAGCAAAGATTTCACTTTATGCCAAGCCTGGCACACAGACATAACATTGTTTATCTATGAGCAAAAATGTGAAAAGGTATATTATGCCTTGGAAAAAAATTGGACGCATATAAACATAAGAAATTGAGCCAAAAATTATACACATGATTAGCCATAACCATCAAAAACATTAAGACCAATATTGTGTAGGTTCGCCTTGTGCTAAGGGGGAAGCTCTGGCCCCTCACGGGACCTCTAGGGGATGTGCTCTGGTGACTGACACCAGGACGTTAGTTTAATTGCAGATCCTTTGGGTGCAGTGGATGGGCTTTGTTTCTTCAATGCATTCCATGGATGATCGGTTGGACTGAGATCTAGGAATTTTGGAGGCTAAGCAGACTGTGATGCAATGGGTGTTATTTCTATCGTGGCAAGCATAGACTTTTTCTCTGATTTGTGCTGCTTTGGCTTTTCTGTGGGATCAGACTGCATAGGCTGGCCTTTTGTGATGTGGGGGCATGGGTGAGTGAACATCGGTTTTCTTGATGTATATTCACTGTATATTTGTCAGTGGTCCTATAAGGTCAATGCCTACCAACTCAAACAGGTGTGTAACCTAAAAAGAACAGTTACAGTATGTGACTTTTATATGATATGCAGATTAAGGGTTGTTGTTGTTGTTGTTCTTATTTTTTAAACTATTTGGTTTCCTGTCTACACAATCATTTAGTTATACTTTGTATGACTAACAGATTGGCAGGATTTATTAATAAATGCTTAAACACCTTTATAGGGGTGTACATCACTTACATTACATTTCGGCATTTGTAAGATGCTCTTATCCATTATTAAAAAAAACTTTCTGTTTAATAATCCACTGTGCAGCCTGACAACATTCTGACACCTGTATTAAACAAATCTAATTAATTTATTTATCAGTATTAAACAAGTTACAGTTAGTTTTATATTGATAGAAAAAATATATTGATGTGAAAGTACACAGTCAAATATGTTAGAGAGATTACCTAAAAGTAGTAGAAGCATTTCAAAGTTTTCTTTGGATATTTACCCATTTGCTGAAGTCAGTGGTCATACCAGGCCAAAAAATCCTTTTAGCAATTGCATCTTTTGTTTGTTTTTTTTCTGATCTGTGTTGGCTCCCAACAGACTTGAATGAATATCTATAAAAACTTAACTGGCTTCTTCAGTTCTTCAGACTACTTTGGGATAACTTGAATAACAAGTCTCACCTCATAAAATTAATAAATATTTAGTGACACCTTACTGGAGTCTTCTTTGTCTTTCGGCTGTTCCCTTTCAGGGGTTGCCACAGCGAATCATCTGCCTCTATCTAACCCTATCCTCTGCATCCTGTTCTATCACAACAACTAACTTCATGTCCTCTCTCACTGCATCCATAAATCTTCTTTTTGGTCTTCCTCTAGACCTCCTGCTTGGCAGTTCAAACCTCAGCATCCTTCTACCGATATAACGTGACACCTTACTGGAGTATGACACACAATTCCATAGCAAAGGAAACTCATAGATCTCATGTTAATCTCTTCTTTTTCTCCTAAACAGAAATGAGCCATCTTTGAGACTTGAATGAGATTTAGGCGTGTTCTCAGTCTTCTCAAATATGGCTCATTACCTCTAAAACTGCATTTGGGTTTTCTGATACGTCGTGCAGAATTAAACTCACAAAGTGCGCATATATACTCCCCTTTTTCAGGACTGTGTATTTCAACAATAATGTTGTAAAAATCCAAATAACTTTACAGATCTTCATTGTAA
>JAOVVA010142521.1:0-10454 GCA_028565275.1 Leiocassis micropogon | reverse complement strand
TGTTATCTATTATAATTTCATATTGTATATTTTTTTCATCCTCCCTAATAGCTAATTAGATAAGGTATACTAATATTAGACAGTTAGCAGATATTTGCTTTAACCAATGGCATTAGGTAATTTTTGTGATATATTTAAGCTAACTTTAAAACCCAAGCTCAAGAACCAAAAAACACTACACGGATACCTCATATGTGCTTTATGGTTAGGGATATACCGTATATGTGCAGACATTTTGGCAATATCTTCCTTCAGACTACCTGAAGCTCAAGCCATGATGGTACAAAAGCTGAAGATTTGTGATCAGTCATATCAAATCAGGTATTAAGTCACATAGGTTGGTTTTGTGCTAAGGCCAATGAAATGTATGTGAAATGTATCAAATGTTAAATTTCAGGATAAAAAACCTTAGATAACCACAGACCTTATCTGTGCCTTATCTTCCAACACCTGTGGTGGTGGGTTTCCTCCAGGTACTCCAGTTTCCTCCCACAGTCCAAAGACATGGAGATTAGGCTTTTTAATTTTAATTGGCGTTCCCAAATTCCAAAATCCGTAGTGTGTGAATGAGCATTTGAGTGTGTGTGTATGTGTGTGTGTGTCCTGTGATGGATTGGCATCCTGTCCAGGGTGTACCCCACCTCGTCCCCCATGACCCTGTATACAGGATGACGACGAGCTTATCTTCCTGATCAGAATGAATAGTTTTAATCCTAAACCTTGTTTAAAAGCACTTTAATGAACACTGTCCCAGCTGGTTACACCAGTTCTGATAGAAACACATGCATTTTTTCACTATACAGCTGCACTGATGGTGAAGTTATTTTTAGGGGGAGCAAGGAAATTCTGGTGTCAAAATAATCCTGAGTGCTCTCTTCCTTTTACTAAATCACAGAACTTTTATTAAAATTTCCTCAAAACAGGATTTCACATTTATACTTTTCTTTTTGTACCCGAGAGAAGCAGTACACATCTTCATTTTCAAAAAGTTTTTTTTTTTTTTTTTAATAATGAAGCTAGCTTTCCTGTTTTTATATACTGTATATATACTACGGTTGTACAGACAATATTTATTTAATCTGATTGGATGCTGATGTGATGAGCTTAGCTTTACATGCTCAAATCATTTATTCAGAATTTTTTTTCCCACATTCATTCCATTCAGGACGGATCAGGTCAGACTGTTCCGAATGACATGTTTACATGACGCACTCTTGGTCTGATTGGGCTATTATTCTAATAATTAGTGGAAAATTATAGTCCATGTAAATGCAACTTATGATGGCATATAATTAGGTTGTTTATTAGGGCAAAATGTGACAAGAAAATCTGAAATATTTACATGTAGGTTTTTGTGTTTCTGCATAACTGAATTTTCTGCAATTGCAAATTGTTCTTAAAAATTAGGAAGCTGTGTTAACATATTTAAGAGTTTAAGTATTTAAGCTGTGTTAAGTTTTGCGAACTGTCATATCGGGTTGGAGGTTATCATACCAGAAGTGTGTCCCATTATTGCACACATAAGAGACTGCAAGAGGATAACTGCTTTACTTTTTACGGTAATACAAGACTGCCCTCTGCTGCTTGAAATGGGAAAAAAAATCTTTAAAATATATTCGATAAAGAATAATCTAACAAAACCTTTCTTTTGCTCCTACCTCTTTTCTTAATAACATTTTTTTAAACATCTCATTTGTATGAACTGTTTAAAGCACATTTTGAACACAAGGATCAATCCCAAATAGTCTTTCTGTAAACTCACCTTCTTTATAGTGGTTGTTTATGTGTCCCTGGTGGCACAGTGACTTAGTGCTTAGCACTTGCACCTTCGATTCCCACCTCGAGTCTGTGTGCATGGAGTTTGCATGTTCTCCCCGTGCTTGGTGGGTTTCCTCCGGGTACTCCGGTTTCCTCCCACCGTCTAAAGACATGCAGATTAGACTTATTGTCGTTCTCAAGTTGCACATTGTGTGTGAATGACAATCAGGCTTTGAGCTGGCAACACGACCACACTAGAAATGACAGACATATCTCCAGCGTGGAGAGTGTGAATTGAATTGTGAATGTGAATTCTGTGTCCTGGTGTTTATTCTGCATTATTCGGTTGCCATGTGAATTCTGTGTCCTGGTGTTTATTCTGCATTATTCGGTTGCCATGTGAATTCTGTGTCCTGGTGTTTATTCTGCATTATTCGGTTGCCATGTGTGTTGCCTGTAACAGATTGTAAGAGTGTGTCTGGTGGAAAATGGATCCACAGGGAAGCCAAACACAACTGTTTCCTGAATTACTGTGTGTGTAAAAGGGCAAGTTTGACAATTATAAAACACTGTAGGGTTGTAAACAGTCTGTAAGACTGTGTCAGGCCAACAAAAATGTCAAGCCTTCCATGGTCCTGTGGTAAAATAAATAAATAACACTGATGAGAGGTGGTGCACAATTAATGAAGAGTGTGAATGGAAACCAATGACTGTACACCGTACTGTGAACTGCAGGGGAGAGGGTGGAATGTTTAGTTGATAAAAAATAGCTAATTAGTCTAGATACAAGGAAGATGTACCTAATAAACAGGAAACTTACTTAACATTTTGAGACCTGAATTTGACTTGAAACTGTCTCTTAACAGTCAGAAGACATTGAAGACATTGATTAATTTCCTTTTTGTCAGGTTAATATATTACTGTCATACACATATTTGGCCACTAGAGGGTAGTGCAGATCAAATTTGACCATCTGTTAACTCATTATGGACATCACAGACAGAACACATAAATGATCACAGATTGAACACAGCATAATAGACTTCATAATTCACATGACATTAAATGATAGACTCACACCACAGACGAATTCCAGACACTCAACATCACATGCTCAGACACTAGCATATTTCAAGATCATAGCATTATTACTATAATTAAAAAAAATATATTTATACTTGTTATTATTATTGTTATTATTATTATTATTATTATTATTGTTGTTATTACTTTTTTCATTTATTATTCTTATTATTATTACTTCCCCTCACTTACACTCACTTACTGTATTCTGGATGGGGTGCCAATCCACACGGCACACAAGCACACCCACAATCAATCACACACTACACGCAATTTAAAAATGCCAATTTGCCTCCTCTTCATGTCTTTGGACTGTAGGAGGAAACCAGAGTACAAGGAGGAAACCCACAAAGCACGGGGAGAACATGCAAACTCCATGTACACAGACACATGTTTCAGGTTGGAATGAAACCCACCCTGGAAGTGTAAGGCATCAGTGCTAACCACTATGCCAGTGTCCTATTATTATTATTATTATTATTATTATTATTATTATTATTATTATTATTATCATTGTTGTTGACTATAAGGGTGTAGGGTCGTGGGGAGACTGGACACACATTCACACATTCACACACATTCACCCATACACCAACCCTGAAAATGCAAGGTAACAGTAGTAACCACTAGCGCACCATGCTGCCTATTATTATTATAATAATAATAATAATTATTATTATTATTATTATTATTATTATTATTATTATTATTTTGACTTCATTATAAAGAAGACCAAATGTGTTTAAATCATACTGTTAAATATTGATTTAAAAAATGGCCTTCAAAATAAAAATAACAGCATTATTATTCTTTGAACTACAGTACTGTACAGATGCCTTGATGCCCCCACCATTTCTTCATATTAAATCAAATTAAGTGATGTTAATTAAATGAGGGAAAAGGATATTTTTTACTGCAACGTGAATCAGATTTTTTTTCCCCAGTTCTGATTTTCTCTCTAATTTTAGTTGTATCCAATTTCCACTCACCACTAGGGGACTCCCACATAGAGACTACGACAATGAGTCAGGGAGGGTTTGAAGACTATCACGTGTTCCCTCCGAACCACGTGACGCCAGCCAACCGCATCTTTTGACCTGCTCGCTCACGCACCGTCGGGGACGGTGTAACACACTCGGAGGGCAGCGCTGTCTCCCCCTTCCGCTTGCGTGAGCTTACAGACGCCCCTGATTGATGTGAGAGCGCTCGGCCAATCAGCTTTCTCCAGGCCCCTAGCTGCAGGAGCCTACAGCATCACCCGAAAATCAAACTAGAGATCTCCGGATGATAGGGCGAGCACTTTACTACTGCGCCACTCAAAGGGGCCTAAAGATCCTATTTAAAAATTGGATGTTTATGTAAGAACATCAGTAGCAATCTCATTTCCCCTCTCATCTGTTCCAACCACTTAGCATTCAGCATCACCAGTATACTAATCACCAGCCTGATCATCTGTCATCATCTGCACCTGTTTCTCACTGATTCATACCAAAAAGGTCCCTTAGGAATCAGTAGGTCTGGCTCTTTGGAAGCAAAATGGGAGGAAATTAGGAATGGCTGAAGACTAAACACAAATAGTTGCAATAATGCACGGAGGTTAATACAGTAACTATAAATTACACACTCGCCAAAATTTATCTAAATACACAATGCATTTTGTCTACTGTACATATTAGCTACGTTATCATTTTGCAATACAGCAACAATTGAAAAGAATGTACAAAAGTAATGAAATATATTTGCTGGTTGCCTGTTCTTTGTGCTGATTTCTTTGATGGAAAACCTTTAACAAAGCATCCTTTAATTTTTATATTTTTATGGTTAAAAATGCTTGGGAAAAATTCACAGCGATAATTAAAACGTTTGCGGTTTGAGGAGGGAATTTGACTTTTCATCACGTCTGCAAAGGATTGCAGCTGTTCCACAGTTATTTTCCCATAAAGTCGGACTGATCCCAAGAGAACGGATCACACGAGATGAAACGCTCTGTCAAGGACACGGTGCGGCAAATTTTTCATGTTCTTTAGTGAGTTCACAACTATTTCACTTGAATATGTGAGTTGTATTTTTTTTTTTTTGCTTTTGTAACAATGTACGTCATCTAACACTTGTTGGCATTACATATTTCTTGGTGTAAAATGAGTTATTTGTATAATAGTAGCTTTTTGTTTTGAATTAAGAGCTATAGGAAAGCTTTTTCAGTCAGATTGCTCTCTTGATTGCTTATGGATGAAAAGATTTTCTGCTGTGCAACTAGATAAGACTGTTTACCTGGTGACAAAGAAAGAATCAAATTGGGGTCGGAAAATAAATGTCTCAACAATTTCTAGGTAAGGCAACATTCTAATGAAGGCAAGTGATGGTTATGTGTGTTTCAATAAAATAATACGCTGGACTCTGTAATTGTCCATACATAATGAACTAACCATTAGAACATATGTGCTGTTGATTTATCGTTTCGAATTTGCTGACATGCTGGTGGTTGAAGCCACCTGACAGACATTTGCCAACCGACTCACCCACTATGGGCATTTGCATATCAGGCTACAAAGCATGAGTTTGGAGGAGGATTGGAGTACACAGAGTAAACCCACAGTGCCCAGTGAGAACATGCAAACTCCACCCAAACAGACTGGAGGCAAATTTCAAACCCCTAACATTGGAGATGTGAGTGAGCCGGGCCAACCGCTGAGCCATCATCTTCCCTTGATTATATTCCTGCAATCAATAAAGTTATCATAGTTTAACTCGGAACTGGAAAGTCTAACTGTAGCTCCATTGGACTCCCAAGTCCAAGAGTCTTTTAATATATTCAGCTTATTCACATGCAATCAGCATAAGTACAAGATCATCGTCTATACCGCTTAATCCTGTACACAAGGTCACGGGGGCCTGGAGCTGATCCCAGGAGACTTAAGCTACGTTTACACTGTCATTTAATGTGACCCAATTCCGATTTTTTGCTCATATGTGCCACATATCGGATATGTTCTATGTCCATGTAAACAGGAGAAAAAAACGCATATTTCGAGAAGGCATGCGTTAAGAAATCAATATTTGGTGAATGAAGCATATGCACAGGCTGCAATTATGGTGTTTTTTCCTCCTCCTCTGTTTCAAAACCATGGTTTCAATGTTTCGCGGACTTTGCATATATCGCAAAGCTACCGTCAAGCATATTTCGCCTTCGTCCACCTTGGCTAGTGTGTAGCGCAAGAACCTCCCTTTAAGTATGCGCGATGTTTCAGACGGTATGGCAAGTGTAAATACTTGAATCGGATATGGGTCATAGTTGAAAGAACGTGTAAAAAGACGGTCAGAAAATTAGATATAGGCAACAAATCAGAATTGGGCATCGAGACCTGCAGTGTAAACAGGGCTTTAGTCAATGAGGCCAAACAGTATAACAAGCTCCCATTTATCTTTGTGATGACATTTGCTCAGGGTGATATTGTCTGTGAAAGAGGCATGTGCTCGCAGTAGTAATTATTTTTTTGTTTTCTTCAATTAAATAATTTTTATAGTTTTAAAGCATAAAAAGTTTCTCACCCTATTTTTGCTTCTCCCTTTAAAGCTCTGAGGCTGAATCATATCTCTATAGATATATTTTATATCTCTGATCTTATTACTGAATCCTCTATAGAGTGAAATTGGACTGAACCTGAACGTGAATTTGTAATTCTTGAAAACTATCTGCAGGAATCTTAAGATATTTTAATGTACCAGTTTTAAATTAATTCATATTTAAGCTGAGGTATTAAAATTTTAGTTCAAGGAATTTAGGTAAATAAAGAATTAATAATAATAATAATAATAGAGCACTATTGGGTCTACCTTGTTCCTGCCTCCTTCCTGTTGTCTAAATATGGACTCTTGATCTGAGCTGCCCAGAATTTGTTAGCATTAAATACAACCTTCACCATGGTAAATTGTACAGTTAGCCCTTGTAGTGTGGACGGTAAATCCTAACGTGGAAGTAACGTGAACAGGCAGGATAACCACACGAGTTACTATAAGAACTCTCTTACACCGAGAGCAAGAGTTTACACAATAGGGGGAAGTAGTGAAGGGTTTAAGTTGTGAGGTATGGAATACCGGGTGGATCCGGAACGCCGCAGGCAGCTGGAGCTGGTAGGTGACAGGGTGATTCCGTATGGAGGTGCAGATTCTTTGTTGACAACCATACCTTGTCACCTACATTGTACAATCGTCCCGGAGAGTGTCGACGGCGATGCTGAGCGGCGTATCGGGTCTTGGTGTGCTGGATGGCTGCGTTCGCTTGGTCCCACAGCCGCCGACACCTGCGGACCTACTGGTGGGTACATAATCCTCCGGTTCTTGGTGGTCGAACATCCAAGGCTGGAAACCATGGCATACCTTAAACGGGCTTAAGTTGGTGGCGGATGAGACATGAAGGTTGTTCGACCGTTCAGCCCAAATGAGGTAGCGGGCCCAGGAGCGCTGGCGATCACGAAGCATCTCAGGTAGCGCTCTAGTTGGTTGGTTTCTTTACGTCTAACCGTCTGGGGATGGTATCCGGATAACAGACTACAGGTGGAGTTGATCAGACGGCAGAAGGCCTTCCAGAACCAGGCAGTGAACTGCGGCCCCCTGTCCGAGACGATGTCTTTTGGGAACCCATGCAGGCAGACTATGTGTTCTCGTATCAGCTCGGCTGTGTTCTTAGCTGACGTAAGTCCGGCGAGGGCCAACAGGTGCACGGCTTTGGAGAACCGATCGACGATGGTCAGGATGGTGTTCTTTTCCTCGGAGACTGGCAGGCCCGTGATGAAGTCAAAGGCAATGTGCGTCCAGGGCCGGCGGGGAACAGGAAGTGGCTAAAGTTTCCCCGGCATCGGCTGTTTGGTGTCCTTAGCCCTGGCGCATACTGGGCAAGTCTGGATGAACTCGTCGACATCCTTTGCCATGGATGGCCACCAGAAGGCGCGCTGGATGAACTGGAGGGTGCAACGAGTGCCGGGGTGTCCGGAGAGGGGGAGGAATGGCCCCATTGGATGACCTCTGTTCGTATGGTGTTGGGTACGTACACCTGCCGGTTCGGTCTCCGCGGCCTGTGCTTGGCGAACCCTCGTTTCCAAATCCCAATGGAAAGGTGCGATGATCTTGGATGGTGGGAGTACAGACGTGAGGTCCGCCCGGGGGACGTCTTCCTCGTGCTGTCGGGAGAGGGCGTCGGCCTTGGTGCTTTCGGACACCAGTACGATAGATGGAAATTGTAGTGTTCGAAGATTAGAGCCCACCGCGCCTGTCTCGGATTGAGCTGTTTTAAATCGTGGATTGTGATCAGATGTTGATGGTCGGTCCAGACGATGAACAGCTCCCTGGCGCCCTAGGGACAGTGACACCATTCCATAAAGGCCCACTTTATGGCCAGCAACTCGCGGTCCCCTACTCCGTATCGCTGCTGAGTGGGGTCAGATTTCTTGGAGAAGAAACTACAGGGGTGTAGTTTCTGGTCTGGACCTCGCTGGGAGACAACGGCCCCGGTGCCCATATCCAAAGCGCCCACCTCCCCAACGAACGGCTTACTCGCATCTGGATGGAGGAGAATTGGGGCAGTGATGAATCAATGGCAAAGTTTGTGGAAACCCGAGGTGGCAGCAGGGTTGAGATCGAAGTGATGAGATGAGGGTCGAGTCAGGGCAGTTAAGGGCGCTGCAACTGTACTGTAGTCCCGGATAAAGCAACGATAGAAGTTTGCAAACTCAAGAAACCGTTGAAGTTGCTTGAGGGTCTTGGGTAGGGGCCAATGACGCACAGCTTCCAGCTTCTGCGGGTCCATGGCCACACCCTGGGGCGAGATGACCAAACCCAGGAATGCGGTGGAGTGCTCGTGAAAAGCGCATTTTTCCGACTTACAATACAGCTGATGGGCGAGCAATCTCTTGAGGACCACCCTGACGTATTGGATGTGCTCGTCGACTTTGTGTGAGTAGATAAGGATGTCATCCAGGTAAATGAATGCCCACCGGCCTAGCATGTTCCTGAGGACGATGTCAATAAACTGTTGGAAGGCGGGGGCATTGCAGAGTCCAAATGGATTAACCAGACTTTCATAATGTCCAGCGGGGTTAATGAAGGCCGTCTTCCACTCATCGCCCTCTTTGATGCGCACCAAGTTGTACGCGCTCCGGAGGTCCAACTTTGTGAAAATGGTGGCACCAGAGAGGGCGTCCAGGGCTGAGTTGGAAAGAGGCAACGGGTGTCGGTTCTTAATGGTGATGTTGTTGAGCCCCCGATAGTCGACACACGGACATAGGCCATCGTCTTTTTTTTCACGAAAAAAGAACCCTGCAGTGGCAGGTTAGAAAGAGGGCCAGATGGTGCCTTGGCAGGGGGAATTGGATACATACTCCTTCATCGCCTGCGTCTCAGTAGGGGAAAGTAAGTAGAGATGGCCGCGGGGAGGAACAGAACCCAGCTGAAGGTCTATTGCCAGGTTGTAGGGGTGATGAGGAGGAAGGTCTGTGGCGTGCTTTTTACAGAACACTTCTGCCAGGTCCCGATAAGCAGCGGGGTTGCCGTTGGTGTTGACTCCGGGGGTCTCGGACTCCCTAGAACACGTCCCAGCCGGAGCCCGCTTCGGTGCAGGTCGGGCCCCACTGCAGGCTCCGATTCCGTGTCCAAGAGATGAGTAGCCAAGGGTGCCCGAGGATGATGGGAGGAGATGAGATGGAGGTAAGGTGAAACCGGATCTGTTCTTGATGCTGGTCGATGAGAACGGTGACAAGTTGGGTCTGGGTGGTGATGGGACTGCCGTGGCCCACTCTGCTGCCTGCCCGGACAACATCAAGACAAAAATGGCAATGCGCAACCGGTCTGTGGTGTATCTGGAATTAAACTCAAACACAAGATCAAGTGCGGTTAGAAAAACACTACACTTTGCATCTGTGCCGTCCCAATTATCCTTTTAGTGCTAAATAAATATCAGAAGGGAGGGGGGTTGCGGTGCAGCATCCACTGCGGGCGGGAGAATAGCCAGAAGTGAGGCAGCTTCACGGAGTGCCACGTTCTCCCACCGCAGCTCCGCCACCTTGCGGCGCAAGGCCGCGACGTCTTGGATGCTACTGCGGAGAGCCGTGACTTTACTGTTAAGCTGTTCAATCAACTCTGCATGTCTGTTTACCACATCGCAGGGGTGAGTGTAATCTGCTGGGTTTACTGCTGTTAGCTTAGTCATTCTGTCACGGGAAACTATCAGTTAGCCCTTGTAGCGTGGACTGTAAACCCAAATGCGGAAGTAACGTGAACAGGCAGGATAACCACGCGAGTTACTATAAGAACTCTCTCACGCCAAGAGCATGAGCATCCATCTGGCTCACAGACAAATCTTTAATAAAAAAAAAAAAAAGACGTTAAAAATATAAAACATTCTCATGTATTTCAATCCATTCATTTCCTGCCGCTCATGTTCATGGTCGCGGGTGGATGCAGCCAATCACAGCCCTCCTCCGGGACAACACCAAATTTTTATTGGATAATGCGTAACGTACACGGGTCATTGTGAGGTCAATTAAGTAGTCAGCTAGCTAACTGCAGAAACCCTTTTATCGAAGAAGATGGCTAAAAGAAAAAAAGATGAGGACTATCGT
>JAOVVA010142441.1:0-10457 GCA_028565275.1 Leiocassis micropogon | reverse complement strand
GTCATGAAAATAAAGAAAACACATTGACAGATAGATGAGAAGGTGTGTCCAAACTTTTGGCCTGTACTGTATATATAATTATATAATTATATATAATCATAAAAGAAAGAAGTATGTGAATCCTTGAGTTAATGACAACATCACAACGGTGAGAAAATCACTAGTTACTAGTTTTGTAAAAAAGTTAAAATTTTTAAAAATAGTTTTATTGTTATAGTTTTAATACAATTTTTATACAAGTTTTATAAATAAAAAAGTTTTACGAATTCACAAAATGTTGGGTGATGTTCATTTGTCAACATTTGTCATGAATTAAACGAAACAGCATTGTAACATTACAACGCTAACAGATGTGTGACATGAGATAGACACGCTGTGTGTGGGAAGCTGTTGCGTCCGTCCCAATCTCTGATCTCTGATTCTAAACCTTGTTCGAAACTTAAGGGACCATGGATGTGGTCTGACGTTGTGCAAAGGGGCGTTAATTAGCATAAATGCTCCAAATAAATGTTGAAAATTGCTAAGCTAGTTCACTAGTTGATGTTAACACTTTAGCGTACCTCAAATTAATCGCCGGCATGTACAAAAGTAATTTGCTAAATATTTATGTACAGACTCGAGCCATTTCGATCATTCCATAAGCAATACTTTTACTCACGTCTGTGTGTTTTTTTGCTCTTTCCACCAGCAGTGACATCGCTCCTCATTAAGTTTCACCTCCGTCTCGCTGCAGTCTTTCTTATTTAAGTAATTACCTGGACCTTGTTTGGTTTAGGAATAAATGTGCCAGCTAATTGCTCAAATCAACGTTAGGTGTTCTCAGGATCACTCAGCTCATTAGCGACTCAGTCTGCCGTCGCCATGGTTTCCACACAAAGGACCGGACTTCCTCTGCTAAGCGGCGGCGAGCGAACTTTAATTAAGCTGTTTTAAAGCGAACGTGTCTCATCGAGGTGAGAGGAAACTCAATCGGCTCTAAAACACTGGCTAATTCGGTTCATTATATCAATATGACAGCTAGCTCCGCCGCCACGACTTCCTCTCACTTTAATAGCTGTTTACATGGCAAGATTTTACATTATGTTCCTTTGTGAAAAAAAGTTACTAAATAAAATGAAGTAAAATAAAGATAATAACCTTCAGATACGCCAGGAAGATGCTAGTTTTTTAACTTTTTGTATATTTAGCTCTGACTGGATTAGCAAGCATGTTTGACATCCTGTTTCGCTAGGATTAGCTAATCCACATTTGGATGTTAGCATGGAGTTCAGGAAATCCTTTGAAGTTGTGGAGAATGTTGTAATCCTGGCACAAAAAACATTAGAAGGAGCTTGTCTGGTTGTCTGGTTGCATAAGATATCCTGACTTTTAATAAATAAATAAATGAATAATTTACAGCCGAAGTGGCTTGGTGCTATTTTCACTTAAAAGTTTCAGTTTCTCGTGTCAAGCAGTTGTCCTCATCCAAACTCAGCTCCCCTTCCAGCAGTGTTTTTTTTTTTTCTTTTCTTTTTTTTTTTGGAAGGGGGAGAAATCTGGAATCACTTTAAAGTTAATATGAATTGTTGGACATTCTCGGATGTTATTCGCTATTGTTAGCATGTGGCTACCGCCATTAAATCAAGGGTTGAAATGGGAGGCTTTAACCTCCACTTCCTTTCAAGGTTAACCGGTCAGTGCTCTGTCCTTTGATAGGGTCGGGTCAGACACTGGCCATGCGTAAACCATTTTAGAGATTAGAAGGGAAGGGAAATGGAATAATGACACTAGGTACTGTTTCGTCTTCCTATTTTTGTGCCAAGATAAATTGAAAGGGTTCTTCTTTTAAAATCCAGGCAGGAGTGAAATACTAAAATAAAGCCAGTTTCATTTTTTTCTCAGGATTTTTCAATCCGTAAATTATATTCCCTTTATTGGGACAGGTTTTACACCGGATGCACGTCCTGCTAAATCCACCCATTTCTCCAGGCTTGGGACTGGTACATCTCCAGTGGCTTAGGGTATTTTATATTCTCAAAGTATTGGTGCTGCCAAAGAAGCTACATCTGAAGTTTATGCAACATGGAATTGACCGATCTTGCTTTTAAAAAAAATTCGAAACTTTGTCGTTCTGGAGAGATGATTTTATATGTGCACATTTTTTGGCGTTATACTGTGTCGTAGTGTCCGTAACCATGTCAAATTCATGTTGAAGTATCCTCACAATTCTGCATTTTAGAATAATACACTTTTCAGGTTTATTGCTTTTTATATGAAATCTAAATCGGCCAAGTTTCATTTGAATGACAGTTAGGATCGTTGAAAGATTTAAATTCTAAAAGTTACAGACACTACTTAAAATTTGCATTAAATATATTAAAAATTTCAAGTTGCTAACTTCAGCTGTTTGGAGTGATGATTTTATACGTGCCCCCCAAAAAAATCTTTTTCAGCATTACACTGTTTTACTTCAAACAATAATCATTTAAAATGCAAATTATTTACATTTCTTTATGAGTATTGATACTAAAACTGGTGTAAGCTTCTAGAAACATATCTGAACATTGTTGCTTAAATTGGTTTTTGGTAAAAAAGCAAAAAATCTGTACTGTCTGTAACCATGTCAGATTCATGTTGCAATATCTTTTTATAATAATACATTCTTTCAGGTTTATGTCTTTTCATGTGAAATCTAGATTGGCCAAGTTTCATCTGAATGAGAGTTAAACTCATTGAAAGATTTGACTTCAAAAAAGTTACGGACGCTACAGAAAAGGGCTTGGAAAATGAAGCATGGCTCGGGAGATAAGAAGCAGTAAGTGCCCTCTAACCTGCAGCACGGGATGTAATATTACCTACTGTATAAGAGCCCTTATGCAGGGCTTCTGAGGGGGTCAACGAAATAGGAGTGTGTGAGAGTGCTTATGATACACACGGGAAGACCTCCCTGTTTGGAGATAGCGTGGGAATATTAATTAGGAAACTGAAAAGGAAACAAAATAAAACTGAAAACACAAAATAAACAGAGCTCCACTGTCTCCACGTGACCGAACGGGGCTCTGGAAACTAAAAATAAACCCTCGCTCACACCGGACGAGTCGACCCTTTCTCTAAGGGCTCATGGCTTACTATGTGCTTTTCCCTTTAACTAAAGCCAAGAGTTCACGCCGTCCATCACCCTGCTGCCGGGTCACTGGTTTTCCTTCCTTGGACCACTTTTAATAACTTTGGAAAAAACTTTTGAAGAGATCTCACAAATTTTAGAAGATGTTGATGCTGGTTCCCATAGAAACGGGACAGAACACACAGTGCATCACTGTTTTGTGGGCAAAAGAGGAATCTACTCAATATTATGCAGGTGGTCATAATGTTATGGCTGATCGTTGTAGGTCACATGATAATTTACAGCCCTATTAACGATACCCAGGTTTAATGCTTTTCTAAGCAATTTTTCTAAAAAATAAAAGGACAGTTGAAAACAGAAAAATCCTGTTGCAGTTTCATTTTAAATAGCAGCTCATTTGCATTTGGTTTCAATTTATTATTTTATTTAGTTCCTGTTATTGAACTGAAAGTAGAGAGTGACACGTCCGTAAATTACATGTCCATGAATATGTGTTTAACATCCTTAACAAAGACGAGATCACATAAGGGAATTTGCACTGACCTGGCAACCGTGCGTTACTTCATTTCTGTTCTCATTAGCTAAGTCCTTAGGAGTGTTTGGAGAAAGCATTACGTCAGGTTTATTCATCACGTGTAATCATTAAAATAGCCTGTAAAAGACTGCTAGTGAATGAATATTACGGTGAATGGATTAGCATTAGAGCAGTAGATGTAGAGTGCACAGGAGCATTAGAGAGATTCTGACTCAGAAGCTAAGAGGGAGTAATCAAAGTCTGGGTTTAACAAAAAAAACTTGGCATCGGGTTTTATAAATAAAGATTACCAGATGACCCAGATGGCGTCTGTTCCCCCGGTGTTGACGGAACGTATCTCAGTCAAGCACCGTCTGCTGCGACAGAGTGCAATAAGAAACATGGCTTTATTATTACTGGCTGCCATGAAAGTCATGACAAGAGGTGGCTGAATACATACCACACATACCACAGTACGGGTGAAGTGCAAGTCGCAGTACAGATGTTCACACACACACACACACACACACACAAAAAAAAGAATTCTTGCGGTTAACTGAGTTATTATGCTCGATGACTCACTTGGAGAATCGTTCTGTTAAATGAATTAGGTGGGGTTTGAACCGGTTTCATAGCGTGATCCAGTTCATTTCATTTCATTATGGCCTTTAAGTAACTTAATACCTCTTTAGAGTCATGGGATAAAAAATGAAAGTGTGACCAACAATGTATGAATACGGTATGAGAGACGGTTGGGTGTTTGCAGCATATCCCTTCAAAAGCTCTTACCAACACAAAAGGCTTTGACTGTCAAACTTAATTGGCCTTTTGTTGATTGATTCAGTGAATGAATTTAGTTTTACAAAATTTTCTAAAATGTAGGAATTCCTTGCAAAAAAATAGCAGTGAATACAAACCGAGTTAATTTCCTGAAAATACTCGCATTTTGGAAGACTATCGCTTCTTCTTCTTTTGACGTTTATGAGCGACTGGTGCATTAGCACCACCTACTGGACTGAAGCGTAAAGCAGAAAAAGATTAACGCATTGTTCGAGACGTGACATTTAAACAAACAACACACAGAATTTCAAAGCTTTTTTTTTTTTTTTTTAGTTGATACTTTTTGTAGTAGTTCTAAAACCTGAGACTTAAGATTGAAACCTACTAGAGACGAATCAGACAATAAACAACCACTATTGAATCAAATCAATTTGTAAAATCGCAATGATCAAAAACTCAGTTGAATCAAATCGAATCGAACAGGCTGTCTAAGAGTTCACAGCTCTAGTACCTACATGAACTAAGAGGGAGTAATCAAGTCTGGGTTTAACAAAAAATGATCAAATCCATGCTGTATGTTTTTTCAGCGAGCAAGGTTTCAGAAAGATGATTATTCGATTACTAAACATGATAAAAAAACATGCTTATATTTTCTTTAGAAAAAGCATAAAACCATTTTTTTTGTCATTTTGGACACTTCCCAATCAAGCTGACAGATTTTCCATCAATATCTATGAATAATAAAGTTATTTCCTACTAATCAGTTTAGTCACCAATCATACCAACCATGAGATGATAAGGCTCACACCTGCTTCCATTAAGATACATAAAACCAGCTAACACATTCAGAGTAAAGCGCTATCCGCCCTTTTCTACATTCATGATCCTACAGATCATCCAGTGTCGTTGGAATTGGCAGGACAATGTGGCAACAGATGGCTACGGTGTTGGTACTCATGATCTCACGTGTCATGTTCAATAGTACACTCTAACAAGCACGCCGCAGGCTTCCAACCTTCCATCCGCCAACCTTCTAGTGCTTCCACTTCTGCTCACAACAGCTGTAAATGATCGAATTAATTAAATCAGGAGTGCGTTATCATATAGGAAGTGTGAATGAAGAAGTTGCAGGCTGAACACACACACTATGTGATCATTCTGTCATATCTGTTTGTGATAAGAGCCTCTAAATTACACACTTCCTCTTCCAAACAGGAAGATCCGATGAGATACAGTATGGTTGTGTTTGAATGCCATCAGGTATTATTCCACCATTTGTTTTTGTTTTTTTTACACCTTTGAAATTGACCTACAGTATGTACAAATGATTTCCTCTTTTTAACCAGGGTGCAAGCTAAAGTAATGCATTTAGTCACTGTACACAATTAATAATAATAATAATAATAATTATTATTATTATTATTATTATTATTTGGAAAAAAGTATAAACAAACGTTTTGGTATGTATCTGTCTTACTTTGTTAGATTTGTATGTGTGTGTGCGTGTGTGTGGAACTGATCGTCAATGCCACATTTCTCCTGTCGTGAGGAGCTTATTTCCCAGTAGGCGAGAGATAAAACAATCCTCTCACACACCTGCTGATGCGACGTGGCCCGGGTTCGACCTTTCTGGTTAAATGGTGAAATGAGGCTCATCATTCACCCGCGATCCATGTGGCCATAATGGATGAAAACAAAACAGGGGCGAAGGATAAAACAGAGTCAATTATATTCTGTGGGTTGCCAGATTGTGGATGAAAAAAATATTTCCCTCCTTCCACATTAGTTAATGTACTAAAACAATGAAATGTAATTTAAATAAAGCGTTATACTGAGAATGCTTTTTTAATCAAAGAATGTACATTTTAAAATATGTTTTAATACAATCAGTGAATTTACTCAGAGTAGTGAAGGATTAATGGCGGCACGGTGGCACAGTGGCCTGTAGCACTGTCGCCTTGAACCTCCACGTCCTGGGTGCGATTCCGTGTCGTGCATGTTCTCCCTGTGCTTGGTGGGTTCCCTCTGGGTTTTCCGGTTTCCTCCCACAGTTCTAGCACGGTCGTACACATGGAAATAAATATAATGACAATCACCTCCATGGTCCCTAGTTGGACTACAGAAGTTCCTAATTGGATGGAGTATAGGATTAGAGTTAATGATTAAGTGGAATAATTAAACCCTTTCACACAGTCAAATTTCTATATGTTTTACTATATACAGTATATAGTATTAAAAACTGCATCTTACTGTCTTACTGTTGCTATAAAAATGGTGTCATATTTGATAAAAGTCTTATAATTACCATAACTACCATAAAGACTCATAATTAATTATAATTACAATCAGAGCTGCTGTTATAGAAAATAAATCAACAGCTTTTGACCAATCAGGTGGCAGAATTCAAATGCACTGTCGATGTAAGAATTGATATATAGATTTAGTTTATATACTTAAAAAAAAAACTTTAATTGAAAGGATGTTTGCAAAGCATAACTTGGCCAAATTGTATTCACTGATAAAAAGCGATGACATAAAAATATTCATCAAATAAAACAAAAGGATCCAGTCATTTGCACCATGTCATAGCTTTTCATCTCACAAGGGAAATCATAACGGATTCTGTTTAACGGTTATAGTTAGGTAGTTATGCCGGCTCCATTAATTCTCTGCTATGCGAAGCGGTTTTCAAACTCTCGCACATCTGTCACGGGAGAGTTTTACACGTGTTCCATGCTCTGGAGTGGAATGGTCACTGTGAGGCTCTCGACACCGTCGTAAAAAAACAAAACAAAAAAAAAAAGGCTGCACGTGCCAAGTTCTGACAACGTATACCGTTTATGTTCATTGTAGAGGTCGTTATTTCTTCGAGATGGTTATGCTAATGCTTTACTGCTTTGTGGTATGCATGTTGTGTAAAAAATGCAAATATGGAGGTTGGATAAAGATAAAGCTAGCGCCGTCTCTCCTCACAGTCCGAAATCTGCTTTTAAATTCAAGCTAAATGGATTTGGTTAACACCAGGCCGATATTTTAATCGGTTTATCACTCCAGTCTTTTCTTTAAATTGTGCATTTTGTTGCTTAGTAAAAAAAATAGTATTTAGTATTAATATATATATATATATATATACTTTTTTGTGGACAGGGATTTAAGAATGCTTTAACAGCCATGTGCTAAATGCACATCATTTTGATGATCCAAACGCAAGGCTTAGACCGACTGGATTCTGAAGGTCACTCAAACACTGGACACATCTGTCCTGGCTGCTTTCCTAAGCATGCAGCAGTGTGATTCCTCCCTCAGTGGAGCGCGCTTAGCTCTTGCTGCCGTTCCATTTTTGACCACTAGGTAAATAATCAATGTGTGGGACTTAATGGTGCATTGACCATGCTGCCCCATAATTCCATACTCCCTTTGCGCTGTTATAATGCATGCCACTTCACTGCCTTTGAAGGCTTTCCAATAGATTTTGGAGCGTAGCTGTAGAGATTTGTGTTCTTTTATCTACAAGAACATTAGTGAGCTCAGGCACTGACGTTACGATGTCAAGGAGGTTCAAGATCTAGTTCATCCAAAAGTTGTTTAGTGGGGTTGAAGCTCTATGCGGGACACTCAATTCCCTCCACTTCATCCTTAACACACCATGTTGTCATGGATCACTTTTACGGTAAAGGTTGTTTATTTGCAGCATACAAAAGACATCCTGTACAGATGTGTGCTTCCATGTTTGTGGTAACAGCTTGGGGAAGACCCGCGTACTGTATCGGCCATGTGTTCATATACTTTTGGCCACTGAGTCTATATGGTTGTACTTTAGATGGATTGTAGGCCCGAGTTTTTACTGCAGTTCTTTGAAATAATTCTGTAAACAAGATGGAAAATAAAAATAGATGGTCTACTAGCTTGACCAGAGTGGGCATCAGTGGCTCAGTGGTGGGTTCCTCATCTGCCATGCAGAAGGCCCGGGTGCGATTCCCACCCAATTCCCACTGCACAGCCACTGGATCCAGTGCTGGTCCCAAGCCCGGTTAAAATGGGAGGGTTGTGTCAGGAAGGGCATCCGGCGTAAAAAGCCTGTGCCAAAGTTGTGTGTGAATCGGATGGTCTGCTGTGGCAACCCCTTAATTAGAGCAGCTGAAAGACTAACAGTAACTAGTTTGAGCTCAGCCTATGTTTGTTCAGGACTTGATTTCTAATAATAATTAAAAAAAAAAATTAAGATTTTTAAATGTGGATGTAGTTTACCATTTTTTCTGTAGTAATGGCAGTATGTTTATTCGACTGTAATCTGTTTTGTAATAATTAAAAATTCTATTTAATTAAACGTTCAGTAACACTTGATGTAATTGATGTATATTTGATGGACTTGATGCGAGTTGTATATATTACTTGTAAAAAAAAAGTTGAAAGTATTTTATTACGAAAAAATCTGTGCTTGTGATTTGGTTTTCTCACTTCATTTGAGCGTTGGGAAAATTCTTGGGGGAAAGTAAACAACCAACCAACCAACCAACCAACAAACAAACAAATAGGAAAATAAAGTTTGTACGTGTTGTGTGGCGTATTAGCATAATAGCATATTAGCACCCTAAAACATGTTTATGTAAGTTTTCATTATCCTGACTTATAAAATAAAACAAGGTGTAAATCTGGACAAAATGTATTTATATGTAAATATATGTTTGTACGTTTGCATATAACTACGTTTTAAAATCCAGATTCACCTTTAAAAAAAAAAAAAAAGTTTATTGTCAGGATAATGAATTAAGCTAGTATGCTGCTGATACGCCACACAACCGGCACTTCCTGTATTTTCCTTCACTTCCGGTTTTCCGGCCGAGAGAGAGAGAGAGAGCGCGAGAGCGCGCGCGCTGGGGAACTCAACTCCGCGGACTTTGATTGCACTTGTTTTTTTTCCCGGTTAATTGAGTTTTGTAGTGAATTATCGTAGTTTTTTTGTTTTTTTTACGATAAGAGAGAATAATTCGCGGGAAGAACTCCGGAGGACAGGACAGGACGGGACGGGACGAGGCGCCTGCGGCCGCACCTGAGTTTCCCCATGACACCTGTCGCAGGTGTGTTTGTGTTCAGGCGCGAGCGCAAACTGACACCTGGCGCACGAGCTGCTGCGTGCGGTAGAGCGTTATTATAACGTATTCCTAACATTATATATCGTTTTATTATTATTATTATTATTTATTTTTTTTCTAACCGTGAGAATGAAAGTGACCGTGAACTTCGGCAGTACCGGAGTGGTGGTTCCGTGTAAGGACGACTGGATCGTGCGGGATCTGATCGACCAGGCGACGCAGCGCTACAGGAGGATTGTGGAGCAGGTAAAGTTTATCACACATTTAACAACTAAAACTCAACACGACGCGTTTAACTGCTTCCCCTCTGTAACGTACACCTGTCTCACCTGTGTGAGTGGGCGGGGCTTCATCACGTGACTCAGGGACGACAACAACAAGAGTCTCCAGTGTTTTATCTTCTAATTCTATTAATAATTACATACTCAGAGTATCACGGTCTTATCATTTATGTGTTTTTTTTTTTTTTTTTAAATGTGAATATTTCTTTACACAATTTTAAAAGTTATACTTCTGAATGCTCCTGCGAGCTCGTGTATCTTTTGACATTTATATAAAATACACCAAAAAGTATAAATTGATAAATAAAATGCATCCAATAATACTTTTCCTCAGGAATATGGCTAAAATATTCTCTCTCTCTCTCTATACACATATACACACACAGTGCCGATCAAAAGTTTGGGATCGCTTGCACATTTCTTTGTTCTTGTCTAGTGATTTATTTTCTACGTTTTACAACAATACTGGGGATTTCAAAACTATGAAATTACACATACGGCATTAGGCTATTGAGTGACATCATCAAAAAACAGTCAGTAGTTATTCTAAGACATGGAGCTGTTCTGGATCAGATCTCACAAGAACAGTATCGTGTCGAGCGCGTTTGTAAAAACCCATCAAGCTCCATGATGATGAAACTGTCTCTCATGAAGACCTTCCCAGGAAAGCGAGACCAAAACTGAGC
>JAOVVA010142359.1:0-10458 GCA_028565275.1 Leiocassis micropogon | reverse complement strand
ATTGTGTAAAGCTGCTTTGGGACAATGCCAATTGTTAAAAGCGCTATACAAATAAAATTGAATTGAATTGAATTAATTAATGTAAAATCTTTTCATGAGGAACAAGTCATGGCATTATCATGACATCTTCTTTCTTTCTTTAGATTCAGTAAATTAATAATGTCTCATTTATAATTTTATTAGCTGCATTTATGAAAAAAACAAGCACATTTCAGATTTTTTTTCTTATTTCAAGGCATATTGCCAATCGTTACAGCACTGAATATTAAATGATTTATTCTAGCATCTGAAAAAAAAACACAGCTCCCTAGAAATAAAAGTACAAACACGATTTTGTTGATGTTTAAAATTTGATGAAGAGACATCTTGTGGAAAAAAATTTATAAATTGCTCGAAAACAGTTTATCTCCTGTAATGCCTACAAGGTTTCATGAACTTTTAAAGCATCTGAACACAACCAGAGTTATACATTTATTTTTCCATTATAATTTATACTTTCGTTGGTAAAAAAATTAAAAAGGTAAGAAATCTGGACTATACTTGCACATTCATGTTATCACCTGCATCGACTTCAATTATGTTTAAAATACTGTTTATCAGTTAGTCAGAACAAAAATCAGTTTCTTTGTGGTGTACTCGTAACTTTGTATGTAAAATAGATTTTAACTGATTCGCTTAGCTCTTGTACTTGTAGTAAAAAAATTATAAAATTATAGATAGTTCTAATTGTAGTGGAGTATATTTTTAGGCACGTGCTTGTGGTTTTACTCAAGTATTGAGTTTGTGTATCCCTGACACCTCTGTTGTTTTGTACAGTATGTACAGTAGCTTAAAGTAGCCAAAAGGTTACAGCGTGAATTTTTATATCAGCACAAAAGGTGCTAGAAAAAAAAACAGTATAATCCTTAGGTTTAAAAGCAACTTTACTCCAACTTCTGATTTTTGAATTTATAAATGTTTGCTTATTGTTTTTTTTTTAAAAAAAACAAACACATGAAACACATGAGCATGATTGAGGAACCTCACATGGGCCATCCTGCTTAGTCAAAAGGCTCGTTGGACTTCTAGAGGGTTTTTGTGTCTGAAATGAGAGTTTGGAATTAAGAGTAGAGCAGAGGGCATAGACTGTACTTGACGAAATGATTGCAGCATCATCTGTGGTTAATTACAGATCATTAAGATTGGTTAAAACTGCCTTCAGCTTGACCAGCAGTTCTGTGTTCGGCCTTATCGCTGTTTAACAGCTGCGTTTTTATTTATTTTGCTTTATTAGTGTGAGAGGGGGCCAAGTACTGGAGGATGATCAGGGGAGAAATGATATTGGAGGCCATGCTGGAGAATTAATAAAAGAACAGAGCAAACAGATAAATCGAGGATAAACCGTTTCGTTATTAAAGTCCAGTGAATCTTTATCTGGTGAGAACAGACAAAAATTTAATACCTGCTCTTGGGTAGTAATCATTTGTTTCTGTCATCACTGTTGGGCTCTTTTCACACTGAGTATGTTTGCTTCGTACTGTGCCCCAGACACACACAGTCCCACTGGCTAGCTTTTACATTTTTACATATTTACATATTGTTCTCTACCGACTCTGATACAGCAAGTGACAGTATGCGCCTAGTTGATTTGGTATTTTCCAAAAAAAAAATGATGAGTACAATCAAGTCAGCCTTTGCAGAATCTCCAATATTATTATTTTGGTGACCCAATCGCCTACCTTCTTACTGTATCAGCTATGGCTCTGTAGTTCAGATTGGCTGCTGCATGCATCAATGGATTTCAGCATTAATATGTTGTATCCTAAACACTGTGTATTTTGGTACGGTTAGATTTCATACCTGACCCAAACTGACTTGAACCGTACATCATACCATGCTCGAGACGACCTTTTTAAGTAGACGTGAGCATGTTGCCGAGTGTTTTTCAAAAGTATTAAAATTTATTAAAAGGGATCCCAGGGGACTTGGGGCACCACCCTGGATGGGTTGCCTAAGCTGCATGTCTTTAAACTGTTGAAGGAAACCAGAGTACCTGGAGGAAACCCACCAAGTACGGAGACAACATGCAAACTCCATATACACAGGACTCGGACCCTCAACCCTAGAGGTGCGTGGTCACCGCGCTAATTACTACCACTCTAAGCCGCACAAAATTAAACAAAGAGTAATGAAAAGAATACAACTATAAACAATACATACACTACAGTATATCAGTGTGGAGGATGAACTGTGTCTAATCAGGCATTTTCACTGACAAATTAGGTGTTTAAAGGAACAAATTGCAGTTAAATAACTCTCCGTGTACCACAAGAAGCTGAAAGCTTGAATAACAGAATTTACAAGTAAAACGTATAAAATATTATGTTTTTACATTCACTTCAATTTGCCTTTTTTTTAAAATCAAATTTGTGCTTGGTTAAAGAGGAAATCAGGGCCTGAAATAAACACGACTCAGTGGACTGATCAAAAAGAGATTTTTTTTTTAGCATAAACTGTATATGTGTTTGTGTGCGTGTGTGTGTGTGTGTGTGTTTCTGTAGTATAAGGTTATAAAAGCCAAAATGCACTGCCAAGGGCAACAAGCACTCAAAAAGAAAAGTAATTTTGCACATAGTGACAGATGTCCTGTGCCTTTAAGGAGCTGGAAACCACAGAGAAGTTAAAGGAAGGAGAAAAGGAAGACGTTTTTGATATCAGTATGAGTAAGGAGCAGCACAGAGTCGACGTACTGTTGTCTGACAGGTTGATGTAATCCCGAATATGTCATGCTGACATTTATGGGTTGGCTGTAAATGTGCTTAAACACACTGTGAAATAACATTTGAGTACAATATTTAATACCTAAATATGACAATAATAGAAGAGTTTGACTGCAACATATATCTCATTTTATACATATCTCGATTTTGGTAGTTTTGAGGGGAAAAAAATAGATTGTGCAAAAGAAGCAAGAAGGTCTACACACTGGCACAAGTGACTTACACAGGCCTTGCTATAGTAACCTCTGCAGTGTCATTTTACCTGTTATGGTGCCCTCCAAAGGTTATTAACAGAGGTGAGAAGTATCTCAGTGCGTTTCTTTGTTACTGTACTTAAGTAAATTTTTTATGTGTCTATACTGTACTTAAGTAATTTCATTAGAGGATACTTTTTTACTTTTACTCCACTACATCCTACAGCAAATTTATGTACTTTAACTTCATCTCTGCATGGCGTTGCCTTACCTAACAACAGTAGTGTGTCGGATTTGAAGCAGGAATCTCGCCTTTCCTAATAATGCAATTGAAAAGTGAAGCTGGATGCAGTGTTGAAAATAGCATGTTCACAATTGGGAAGCATAGAGAGAGAGATTGTTGTTTTGGGGAAGAAGGTTTTTTTTTTTTTTCTCATGACTGATTAGCATTAATACTTTTTTATGAACCTACTGACTGATAAGCAGAAATTTTTTATCAGACAGAAAAAAAACAAAATTATCGTTATTTATTCTTCAACTATTTAGCTTAATATCATTTTAATTAAAACACAAATGACTGTATGAATTACATAAGTGAATACTGTGCATGAACACTGTGAATGAACATTATTGGGTGAGACTTAAAATCTCTAAACCTACTTTTTTGCCATTTGGCAGACATCCTTAAACTGAATGATGTACATTCATCTCCTTGCACATCCAAGCAGCTCAGGGTTGCTGGGGTTCGAACCCATAACCCTCTGATCAGTAGTCCAATGTTTTAACCACTGAGCTAACAGTCACAGTCACCTTAAAATGATTAGTCAACATTTTTCACACATAAGTAAACACACCAAACAAACTAAGACCTCTCAAACAAATCAAGCTACAGTAAGGCAACCTCGGGAGTTTGTCTTACTTCGGTCCACTTTACAGATGTTATTGCATTGGGGTATAGATCAAGCATAGCCACTGGCAGCAACAACAAGCAGGAGTGGTGGACAAGGAGCAGTTTGGTCCGAGGAAGACACTATTTCATTTCTCCAGATGTGGAGCAAATAACACATCCAAGTACAGCTGTCACACAGAAACACTAAAGTTTCCCTCCAATTTTCAGCTCCAATGAAAGTGAGGAGCTTCATTAGGACTGTGCTGCAGTCCCATGTCGAGTAAAAATGACATCAAAATTACTTTACCACACACGATAAAATGAGCGAAGGGGAAAATGTGCTTTTTATGACAAACTGGACAGTAGTGTGTGGAAGTGCTTGTACCAACCTTAAAACTCTCAGTGAAGGGGAAAGAATTGACTGGCAAAGTAACGCTAGTATTAGCATGTTCACTGTTATGCTAGTTCATATATTAGCATGTTTCCTATGATGCTATTTAATGTATTAGCATGTTTACTGTAATGATAATTATATTAGCATGGTTCATATCATGTATTAGCATGGTCGCTATAATGCTAGTTAATGTATTAGCATGGTCGCTATAATGCTAGTTAATGTACTGTATTAGCATGGTCGCTATAATGCTAGTTAATATATTAGCATGTTTCCTATAATGCTAGTGTTAATGTATTAGCCTATTTACTGTAATGATAATAGCATGTTTTCTTTCATGCTTTAGCATGCTAACTATAATGCTAGTTAATGTATTGGCATGCTCACTATAATGATAGTTAATATATAAGCATGTTTTCTATAATGCTAGTTTATGTATTAGCAGGTTTACTATAATGCTAGTTAACTTATTAGCATCTTTATTATTTTGTTAGTCAATGTTTCCCATAATGCTAGTAAATGTACTAGCATGTTTAGCACTAGACTGTAATGCTTAAAACAATAAAGCATTTAAGACATGTAGACAGAAAGGAAAGACACCTCTCTCTCTCTATTTCTGTCTCACTAAATGTAATTAAACTACTTTTAGATGTATTATTTACAACTGATTATCTCAAAGATTTTCTAGTAAGAAGTAAATGATTATTTTTGATGATAATAAAAATAATAAATGAATTAAAATACAAATAATAACAATGTAACAGTTCTCTCAGCCTACGTCTCTCTCTCTCTCTCTTTCTCTCTCTCTCTCTCTCACAATAATATTTCACTTCCTACTTCACAGAAAGGAAGAAAAGTGTCTGTGAGTTGAGTGATCCCGGAGATGGTGAGGATGGAGAGAAGGATCCTTAAAGTGAATTTCAGATTCTTCAAATGAAGTGAGGAGCATTCAAAGCCATCACTGGTAGCCCTAACCAGCACTGACAAGACAAGCACTGTGAAGAAGTAAACCATCCTAATATCATCAGTGATGAAGGAACAACTGCAAGACCTTAACACCTACATTAACTGGACAGTCTGTCACTGCCAGATGAACCATCACTTCACAGTCTTGCACTCTTACTCTGTCCACACAACTGCCAAACACTATGGTTAGGGTTTAAGACTTTTGTATGAGCTGGTGAAGGTTACCTAAATATACAGCTCAGCCACAGAAACACAAGAACTTTAGTTCAAAGTGTCCATTTTCCATTGTTGTTCTATTATTGATTAGCAACAATACATTTAAAACAATTAACCTTTTTTTTATATAAACAATGATGTTTATTTATTTCAACCTGATGACTGATAAGCAGAAATTGTGATCAGACAATAAGCCATTTTAAAAAATGTGACCAAACATTTTTTTTGTAATTTTTTAAACAACTTACTTCTTTATTTTTGTTTCTTTTGTTTCAAAACATTTTACATATATTTCCTGACTTTGACCTCTTAGTGAGCGGTTAGCTCTGTTGCCTTGTACCTCCAGGGCTGAGGGTTTGAATATTGCCTCTGGTCTGTGTATGTACCTTCTTGTGGTTAAGGGGTTACTCGGGTTACTCTGGTTACTCTCCCCATTTTAAAGGGTGGGCTTAAAAGCATTTTCAACAGTTTAACAGTTTGTGGTCCTTATCCACTTTAATGAGTTAAACTCTAAAGACATTGATTGATAGGCCTAAAATACTTAAGTATCTATACCCTTCAATAAGAAAGCCTATAAGCGCTTTAATAGGTAGGTCTAAATAAAAAATAGTTGGTGGCTATGTCACACAAATAAAAGACACTTTAATAACACACTTAACAAATTGAGAGGTAGTGATCGATACTCTTTCACTGTTTTACTCTTTGGACCTATAAACCATATCAACAGAATAATAAGTGGGCTAATAAACTCGTTAATAGGTGGGCCAATCAATAGACTTATGGGTGGGCCTATAAATGAGATAATGGGTGGGCCTATAGACAAAATAATGGCTATGTACAGTATATAAACTCTTTAATAGGTGAGCCTATAAACAGGACAATGAGTGGGACAATAAACAGGATAGGGGGGAGGAGTATAAAGAGTCTTACAGGTGGGCCTATAAACAAGATAATGGCTGGGTATATAAACTTTTTAATAAGTGGGCCTATCAACAGGATAATGAGTGGGACAATAAACACAGTATTAGGTGGGTCTAATGGGTGGGCCTATAAATAGTCTCGCAGGAAGCCAATAAAAAAGATAATGGCTGGGTATATAAACTCTTTAATAGGTGGGCCTATTATACAGGATGATGAATGGGACAATAAACATGATACTTGACTCTTTAATAGGTGGGTCTACTGTATATACAGAATAAGGTATGGGCCTATAGAGACTTTAGCAGATGGGCCTATAAACAGGATAATGTGTGGGACAATAAACAGGATATTTTAACTCTTTAATAATTGGGCCTATAGACAGAATAAGGGATGGGCCTATAAAGTCCTTAACAGATAGCAGCCTATAAACAGGATAATGTGTGTGTGTGTGTGTGTGTGTGTTTTCTTTTCTTTGAAGTTAATTATGCTCATTATGGTAAGAGCTCTTAAGGAGAGAAGGACGATTCAGCCTCGTGTGTGCGTCATAAATCTGTAATTTATATATAAAAAAATTAATAGCACTTGAATTTGGAGAGATCATAAATAAGCAAAAGAGATATTACACAGAATAGAACAAGCACACGAGAAACGTACACCACTAAAGCATCTTAGAAATAAAAGGCTTATTGAATATTGGAATGAAGGTTTGGGATGGAACCAAGTATCAATTTCCTGTTATAGGAGCTGGAGGTTCCTGATGAGGTTATCGGCTACTGATCAATTTCTCTGATCAAACCTGTAATCAGGTGCAGCTTAAACTAGACCAATCAGCTGAAACTGCAGTGTGAGTGTGTGTGTGTATGCGTATCTTTGGCTCTAAATTTCTCAGGTCAAATCATTGTGACATTGTGTGCATTGATTCTATTAGGGCCGGTGTTGACTTGTTTACTCGCTTCTCAGTACGTTCACGGCACTAAAATCAACAAAACTTAAATAGCTGATTAAGTTACAAAGAAGGGTCAAATTAAGCAGCATAGTGTGTGTGGAAGGGGTGCTGAAATAAAGTTTGTGTAAGTTAACTCAGCCTCACTGAGAGTACAGTGGAGTTCCTCTAATTACCCCAACATCTAAAAAACATAACTTGTGAATATGCATGATTATACACATTAGAAGATGCTCCTACTCTTTTCACAAATCCCCACAATCATACAAAGAGTCTTAACATTGCTGTTAAGGCAACCGCTAGTAAACTTACTCGGATGTTGATAACCACCAGTTGGTGGCACTCAGGGTGGGGATGCTCTCCACTATATAATCACTGAATACATCCATTAAGTTGTGATTAATGATCATTGGATCAATAAATCTCCAATTATTTAGCTGTTAGCCAGCCATTACTGCCTCAGTATGTGTATGCGCATGTTGTGCGCATAGGAGCTGTGAAGTAAAGCAGGTCGATGTGACAATGTGTGTGTGCACACAACTCATAAATCTGACCTCAGTAGTGTGTGTGTGTGTATTAAACTGTAAGCTTCTACACTACATCATAATCACCAGTCTGCATCCCAAGCACAATTAATATTTACTTAATATGCAGCTATTTGGCGCTGATGTCTCACATCATGAAGACATTCGAATGACTGAAGACGTTCAGACCTTCTACAGTCAGAAGGTTGGTGTTGACGACACCATCCTCTACCTGCTCCATCAGACCTTCTTCCACCTTGATAAGGGAAGGGTGCTGTTTTTGGGGGTTTTTTTTTACTTCTTCAGTGCTTTCAACACAATCCAGCCCCTCTTATTGAGAAACAAGCTGACTCACATGCAGGTGGATTCAAACGTGGTGATCTGGATTACAGACTATCTCACCAAAAGGCCACAGTATGTCAGGATGAGGGACTGCTTCTCTAAAACAATATTCAGCAGCACAGGGGATTGTCCTCTTCCCTTTCTTGTTCACTCTATACAACTCACAGACACGCCACATGCAGAAGTTATCTAGATGACACTATTGTGGGGTGTATAAGACATGGTCAGGAGGGCGTGTACAAAACCCTGGTCAAGGCATGGTGCAATCTAAACCAGCTACAACTAAATGTCACTAAGACCAAGGAGATGGATATTATCTTTTGTCGGTCCAGGGCTCCCCTGTTACCTGTTTCCATCAAGGAAGTGGATGTTGAAATGGTCAGGTCATACAGATGGGGCTAGAGACATGGGGCTACAGCTGGATGACAAACTGGACTGGTCAATGAACACTATCTGTATAAGAATGGTCAGGGCCGGCTGTTCTTCCTAAGAAGACTAGGATCTTTCGACATCTGCTCATTGCCAGTGTATTTTTCTAGTGTGCTGTGGGTAGCCTCAAAAGCAGGGATGCCAAGCACTTGGACAAGGTGATTAGGAGAGCTAGTTAGGTGGTTGGTTAAGGAAGTGGTGGGGAGGAGGACATGTAACAAAATGCTGTCCATCATGGCCAATCCTGACCACCCACTGCATATAGTTTTATGCAAACAGAGGAGTGTGTTCAGTGTAGGGCTGAAACGATTCCTCGAGTAATTCGATTACAAAAAAGATCGAGGCAAAATCTTCTGCCTCGAAGCTTCTTTTAATTAATTTTAAAAGCTTGCGTTATGTTTTTGCTCAATTATTTGTTTGGCGTTACACAGCACGCTTCCGGATGCAAGTCGACAGTAGACTCCGACGAAGAAAAAGCACTTACTTCACCCAAAAAAGCAGAAGGAGACACAAACTGTTAGCTGTGTATTGATTTGAGGGAGCATTCTGTTGCGGGCTGCAAAATGGAAGGGAGCGATAAAATTATCAGCGAGCCAAGAGATGAAGAAATCAGCAAGAGAAAACGACAGAAATTGTCAGTAAAGGCTTATGTTATGCCTGAGCTGTAGATTTTTAAACTTTTAGTTCTGAAAGTTAAGTTGCACAACTTAGTGTTTTTGTATAATTATTTATTTTAATGTGTACCTTAGTTTTTTTGATACTTAAAGTCATTTGAAATACCTTTTTTTAGTTTTTGCATCTGAGAAAAGGCTTTAAAATAAGAATGTATAGCACTATAATGCACTTAATTCATCTCAGTAAACTTTAAACTATTCCTTGTATTGTGAATAATGACAATGTTTATTTTTGATAAAGTGCTGTATGCATTTAAAAAATAAAAGAATTTTTCTAAAAAGAAAACCAATTAATCTTTGTTTCTCTTATATACAGTATGTTACAGTGCTGTTTAATTAAGCAAAAGTACATTTTATCCGATTACTCGATTAATCGATTAAATTTTAGTTCAGTGAAAGTCTTCTGTTGCAAAGCTACTCAACTGACAGTCTTGGGAAATCCTTTGTCTCCAGAGCCATTCGGCTCTTCAACACCTCTCTACAGAGGCATGGGAATGTGGACTGGACATGCATAACTTTCTCATCTGTTAGATTTACGGTCTGCTCAGTGACTCAATTACATATTTTGCGATTACACATGACTTGTTTCTTTGTCACTTTCATGCTGTTCTTTGCACAATCACTAAGTTTTTTGCACAATTAATACTACTTGCACTGTTACTTTGCCACACATAAAAATTGCACATCAAGGTTGCACTGCAATCAATGTAATTATACTTATTAGTTTTTTGTTTTTGTTTTTCACTTGTGATTTATAAGCCTTATTTATAGGCTTCTTATATCTATGTATTTTTCTTTATTCCTTCTTAAGGTTCCTTCCTCATGTCATCTCAGGGAGTTTTTCATTGCCACTGTCACCTCTGGCTTCATTACATACAAACTGATAAAGCTATGAATTTCCTTTTTTAACCAATTTAATTAATTTAGTTAATTAATGTACAATTATATTCAATCTTTTTATTTCTATATACCATGTCCACTATGTAAATAAAGCACTATTAAATTAATAAAAGCTAAATAGAATTTTATAGAAGCCTGCAGGAAACGTGAGGTTTTTACATATGTTAAAGGGGTCATACGGTCCTACATGCACTTTTTCAAGCTGTTTGGACTTAAATATGTGTTAGGAAAGTGTGTACACAACCACTCTACAATGATAAAGAGCCGCCCAGTGATTTTCTTTTCATTTATTAAAATAAGATGCCCC
>JAOVVA010142328.1:0-10459 GCA_028565275.1 Leiocassis micropogon | reverse complement strand
GTTTTTGATAGTGGGGGTCGCGAGATCTTGTCGATCTTCAATTAGGGGTCGCTGGCTTGAAAGTTTGAGAACCACTGCACTAGTACACTAAAACACCTAGTGGTCATTCAAAGAACTGCACGTTTCTAATTTTGGCACTTTTCAGCTTTCATTTTTAGTAGACCGGCTTATTACCATATATGGGCAGATGTCTGCACCATGCATCATTACACACCAAATGTGTGGTGTGTATGTGTGAGCCTTCTGTAACCTGTATCCTGATTTATCATTTTAAAAAATCAGCTCAGGAATACAAGTGAAGAGTTCAAGTTGTATGAAGTTGTATGGAGGCTGCAAACTTAAATAAAGTGTGTAGAGTTTAAGATTTAAAGATTCTTCTTCTTCTTCTTTCCCAGTAGGACCAGCACACACTGACTCAGCTGAATGAACTCTACACCAGAGCATTAATCACCCTGAGTCAGACAGGGTGGGTTTGTTCAGCTGAGTTCAGGGCTCAGCCATGGGTTACTGAGCTCCTTCACAATCAAAGCCACTTCACGGGTACAGAACTGATCATTTGGAATGAACAGAAATTTTCTATTAACGATTAACCCGTGTTTTATTATAATTTACATTGAAAAAGTGGACATATGGTTAACAGACACAAACATTATTAAGCACTTAATAAGACTAGATGATCATTTCACAGAGGAAGTCTCAGACACTGGGGTTTATTAATAACAAGTGAGATTTAATAATGATAGATTAATCTGATTAATAATACTCACTCACTCATCTTCTATACCGCTTTATCCTGTATTCAGGGTCACAAGGGGCCTGGAGCCAGGAGGCTTAGGGCACGAGGTGGGGTACACCCTGGACAGGGTGCCAATCCATCGCAGGGCGCACACGCACACACACACACCCATTCATACATTACGGCAATTAACCTAACCTACATGTCTTTGGAATGTAGGAGGAAACCGGAGTACCCTGAGGAAACCCACCAAGCACGGGGAGAACATGCAAACTCCATGCACACAGAGACGGGAATCGAATCTGTCCCGGGAATCGAACCCGGACCCGGGATTGCTAACCTGAGTGGGTTTAATTCAATTCAATTCAATTTTATTTTTACAGTATAGCGCTTTTAACAAGTGACATTGTCCCAAAGCAGCTTTACACAATCAAAAGAATTATTTAAATTTGTTTGAAATGTGAATGTGTATAAATCAAAATGATAAGATTTTATCATTTTTGGGGTGTTATATTAACATTATAATGGTGATAATGGTTTTGTGATGTTATATTAATAGTATAGTGATGGTATAGTGTTTTCATGGAAACTAAGCCTGAAGATCTCAGCTTTGGATTATGTCAGGGCCTGAGAAAATAAATCTGAGAAAATAAAATTTTCTGTCTGAAATAACACAAAGGATAACCCGTTACATCTTTTTAGGAAGGGGGGGGGTGGTAAAATTTTGACTTTTTTTAGATCTTCTTTATATTTATACATAACTTTATATTTATAATCGAACCCGGACCCGGGAGTGCTAACCTGAGTGGGTTTAATTCAATTCAATTCAATTTTATTTTTACAGTACAGCGTTAAAAAGTATAAATGTTGACTTTTTTAGATCTTCTTTATATTTATACTGTTTGTTAATAAAATTAAAACATGGACAGAAGTAAAAATGTTATCTGAATATCACACTCCAAAGCTGAGATATGAGATGATATTAATGTTATTGTTATTTTATTAACATATTATAATAACGTTGTAGTGTATAATTTGTTCTATTGTAATATGAATTGTTACATTACAATTATATTGTAATATGATTGTAATATTATCGTAATGGTACAGTAATGGAACAAATATTAATATAATAATAATAATAATAATATAAAATAAATAAATAAAATTACACACACACACACACACACACACACAACTAAATCTTTATGTACTAGTATTAGGTGACATTGTTAAAGTTTTTTAATAGACAGTGTTGTATAATAGCAGCGTGTACAGTACGTTCAGACGTGTGACTTTACGGCAGGACTTGTTATCATTCACATACAGATCGATATTCTCACATTTCAGGAATTCATAATAAAATATAGTTTCATCGAGTAAAGTTTGTGAAGCTCATAAGATAAAGTTTATTTTCAAAAGATACACATGACCACTTAAACCATTGTATAAGTAGTATAGAGTAGTGTAATAAAGAACTGATGGCAGAAGAAAAGGAACATAAAAAAACTGAAATGAGAACGCCTATACAGAATCAAAGCATTCAAAAAAACATAAAAAAATCACTCTGAATGAACCCTTATTGTGCCAACCTCAGGATGAGTGAACACATGACGTGCTTTGCTCAAGCATGACCAGATTTTCTTCTCATATATAGAAATTGTTCGTCTACAGGTTCTGTGGTGTCTACGTTTGCCACCAACTTCCTCCTGAGAGAAAGAACGTTTTCAACAGAGCTGCGTGCACTTGCCTTCAACGTCCACACCTCTCCTGTAAAGCAGTCTGTCTCCAGCCGGGGACTCGAGGGAAGACGAGAGGAATGAGCAGATAGAGCAGATAGAGCAGAGCAGAGCGGTAACTTGGGAAAATACCAAAAAGAAGTGATAGACTGGGGAAGCGAGTGGGCAAGAGACAACGTGTTGAGTGGAAGGGAAGAAAAAAAAAAAAGAAGACTGAAAGGAAGAAGGAAGTGAGGGAGACATGAGAGAGGCTACGATGAGGGGCTAAAAATATATACACTTATAAAAAGTGTACAAGGTGTGTAAACGAGGGTGTGGGTTTGTGTGTGTGTGTGTGCGTGTGTGTGTGTGCGTGCGTGTGTGTGTTTGTGTGTGTGTGTATGTGGTTAGATAGAGAGTGACATTTTTTCCTGATTAGTAAAACATGTCTCTGAAGCTACCTCGCAACTGGGACCTCACCAATCTCCGGGGTGAAACTGCCAAAATAGGTGAGTAACTGTGTGTGTGTGTGTGTGTGTGTGTGTGTGTGTGTGTGTGTGTGTGTGTGTGTGTGTGTGGGTCAGACCATGCTCACCATTCACTTGCCATCTGTCCTACTTGGTGTGAATATTTATTTTTGTATGTGTGTGTGTGTGTGTGTCTGTGTGTCTGTGTGTGTGCGCACATGAGTATGAAGTACATACCAGTCATGCTACATACCAATACCTTGTCTAGCAGAATGCATTGGTGTAATGCAACATTATAGATGTGTGCACATGTGTGTGTGTGTGTGTTTGATGTACTTTAAATTCTTGATTTTTGTATACAATTACGTTTGTAGAAAAAGCATTCAATATCACCCCACTGTTAATTTCTGCGTTCCGATCGATCAGCAGGTTTAGATTAATTCTCCAGCTCTGACAGCAGCGCAGGTCGATATTAATGCCCTCATTATCTAATACGTTTCCATGGTAACCGCTGATTCACAGTGACTTCTGCGGTAAGCGCTTGCAAAATAAAAACGTCTGCAACGATTTCTATGTTCTAAAGACATTTTCTGCAGAGATGTTAAAAGGAAGGAGTCTCCAGTGTCAGGGCTTTGCAACAGTCAGAAGTAAAGCTGACCAAAAAAATTAATGAATAAAAAATCTCCCTCTAAAAAGAAAAAAAAAAAACACTTCAGAGGCACGCTGTTACAGGAAAAGAATCACCTTCGGCGTAGCAGCAGTAACTTTCTGTCAGGCTTCATTATTTTTTGTCATCTGGACTGTAAGGTTTTTTTTTACTTTTTCACTGTTGAAACTTCAGTCAGAGTGTGTAGAATGTGTTTTAAAGAAGTGAACAGTGCATGGTGTTGGCACACACACACACATTAACATTCACACTCACACTCACACAAGGCCTTTCTGATTTCCTCTGTATGCGGTTAGAAGAGCAGGAAGCTGATGAAATGCTCGATAGTAGCAGAACAAAGTGCTGCTCAGTGTCAGTTCAACTCACTCTGCTTTCAGCGTGTTTAACACAGACCTGCTGCCTCCTTAAACACACAGTGGATGGGTTAGGGTTTGGGTTTAGGTTAGGGTTAGGGTTAGAGTTTAGTTTACTGGTTACATTTTACAGCCATCACGTCAAACTAACGTGGGAATCACACGACTGCTTCCTGTTACGCTTCATGTGTTTTTTTTTTAGCTGTATCAGAGTTAGTGGAGGTGAGGTAGGGTGTGAGGGTGTTAACGGAGGTGAGATGAAGTGTTGGAAGCTAGTGGTGGTGAGTTAGGTTGTTAAAACGATGGATGTGAATCAGGATCCTAGGACATCAAACCGGGTTGTTAGGATGTTAATGGAGGCAAGTTAGGATAATGAGGCTGAGGCAGGGTGTTAGGATGCTATCCGAGGTGAGTTAGGGGGGTAAGATGCTAACGGAGGTGAGTGTACAGTATATTCGACTGAGTTAGGGTGTAAGGATATTGCTAAAGGTCAATTAGGATGTTCGAATGTCAGCGAAAGTGAGTAAGGGTGTTAGGATGGTAGCAACGGTGAGTTAGGATGTTGGGATGCTAGCGGAGGGTAATTAGGATGTTAAGATACCCACAGAGGTAAGACAGTTAGCAGGAGATGAATGAAGTAAGTTTTTCAAGTAGGGTTAACATTAAGTGGTGTTTACATTTACCCTGTAATGTCATTTATTAATTTATTATTTGGCACATACACTCACCGGCCATTTCATCAGACACACCTGTTCAACTGCTTATTAAGGCTCATTAAATGTATAATCAGCCATGACGGACATTCGGTGCATTTAGCCATGTAGACATGGTCAAGATGATCTGCTGAAGTTTAAACCATGCATAAGAATGAAGAAGAAATTGGAAAACTGATTTCAGTGACTTTGAATGGGCCGGACTGAGTATTACCGAAACTGTTGACCAACAGGTATTTACACAAAACAGTGTCTAGGTTAACTAGAGAAAAAGAGAAAATACCCAGTGAGGGCAGATCTCTGGATGAAAATGCTTTGAGGTCAGAGGAGAACGGCCAGACGTGCTGAAAGAAACTCAAATAACGTTTTGTTACAACCGCAGTATGCTGAAGAGCAGCTGTGAACTCACAACACGTCGAATCTTGAAGCAGAAGAACTGAGTTTGTAGTTCACAAGGACTCATCAAATTTAGAAAAATGTCGCCTGGTCTGACGAGTCTCGATTTCTGCTGCAACATTCGGATGGTCGGGTCAGAATTTGGCGTAAACAACATGAAGACATGGATCCATCCTGCCTTGTATCAGCAGTTCAGGCTGGTGGTGGTGTGATGGTGTGTGGGAGATTTTCTTGGTACACTTTGGTCCAATTGTGCATGGTTTAAACACCACAGCCTGCCTGAGTGTTGCTGCTGACCGTGTCCGTCACCTGATAACACGTCATGTCACAAAGCTAAAATCATCTCACACTGGTTTCTTGCACATGGCAGTGAGGTCACACGGCCTTCATGGTCACCAGATCTCAGTCCAATAGGACGGAACGGGATTCTGCAGTGATTGTGTGATTGTGCTCTCATTCAGCCCAGTTCTAGCATGATGTAGCTAATGTTGTGGTCGGTGTGTGCATATTTACATAACTATTTTTTCTCGCTTTCTCTCCCTTTGATTTATTTATTTTTTGTCAGTGTGTCCTCACTCGTCAGTGGGAACTGGTGCTGTGTGAGTGTGAAGGATGGGTGGAGTGTATCAGACAAGTTTCCGCTCCATGTCGTTTTGTCTAAAGTCACTGATGGTCCTGTTGTTAGGTGTGGAGCTTTTGAACACCATGAACTCTGTGATGTGTGATGCAGCAATTTCCTGTTTTTCTATGATCTCTGTCTGCGTCTACACTTTTCCCTTAATTCACAGCGGCGTGTGTGTGGGTGTGTGAGTGGGTGTGTGTGAGATTATTTAAGAGTGAAGTATTTGTGAGTAAGGATGCTCTGTCACAGCTGTGTGGTATCCCTGTGCTGGATTACCCAATTTCCATGTTCACTTTATTTAGTCTTTGGACGTTACATGACATTACGTTGCATCTACAGCACTTCCTGTCATGATGCATGATTTTAACTATTTTTAATTTCACTCATTAATAATGAAGTAAATTATGACCTGTTATTAAAACTTTCACAATAATTTACATCGATCAAGAATATACTAAGTTTTATGGAGAGTTGTCATAGTAACTACTAGTGACATCTTTGGATTATATTTGTTTATAGTAATTAGCGGAAATGTGAACCTTACATGCCTATAATATCATATGTAACAGTGTTATGCTATTATGTTACTATTAATTGCTGTGACAACTCAAGTCATGTTAGGGAATGTTTCAACATGGGTCATCATGACAAAATGTTAGCCAAAAAACAAAAAAACAAAAAAAACTGCATAAAGTCGCATGTGACACACACATTCATCATGATTAGCAATAATGAAAACAGGGCGTTTTGGATGTAAACTATTAAGATGAGCTTGTGAGAGTGTATAACACCCAGCGTGATGCCTTTGACAAGTCAATTTTGTGAATTTATATCCGTATTGTCATCTCCGTAATGTTTCATCCATGAAGTCAGATCTGTAAGATCACCTCTGATCACATCTGTAATGCGAAAATCCTTGATGATAAATCTGTAATGTTACCTTCATAATGCCATGTCCTTAATGCTACAGCCATAATGTCACATCTGTCATTTTTACCTCTGCAATATCCTTTTTTTAAAGTCACATATCTGTAATACCCTTTACCTTATATCTGTAATGTCAGCCTACTTAATGCGCCATCTGTAATGTCACCTACAGTATGTAATGTCCCATCTGTAATGTCACCTCTATAACCACGCACCCATCCATGATGTCACCTCCACAATATCATAACTGTAATATCACATCTGTAACGGGACATCCTTGACGGCACATCTGTAATGTAACATCTACGGTGTCACATCCATGATGTCACATCCTTAAAGTCACATCTGTAAGTCATCTCTGTAAAGTACCCTTCTCAAAATTACATCTGTAAAGACAGATGTCAGAAGGTCATAACGTCAAGCATCGTAGAGTTGTTTGTATTTTGCACCAGCACCTTTGGGGCACAATCTCCGCCCATCATGCACACATCTACCTGCCCCTTTCCATCTATGTTACTTTTGTCAACACCTACACCCCCCACCTATCTTTACCCTTTTCCACCGACCCACCGCTCTTATAAGTCACTCAATGTTCAAACTCGGTTAGTCTGTGTATTGTTTTGAAACAACCTCTTTCGGGTTTTGTAATGTCAGTTGTGTTATGATAGAACAATCATAGCCAGCTTATAACAAGCTAAACAGGAAGCTTCTTCGGTCAGGCAGTTTCCTACGTGGCCTTTACAGAAATATCTACGGTTAACACCGCTTTCTGCCTGTGGTGCAAACAGAGTCAGAGCGAGACTGCCACAGAGCAATGCAGAGCTTGAACAGCGTCTGATCGGCTTGTTTTTTTTTTTCTTCCTTCAATCAGCACGGTCTAAGAGCATGATACCGGGAGACAGTGGAGCCGGATCAGGCCGCTCCGATGTCAAGAGGTCGATGGAGAAGGCTTTGAAGAAAGGGTGGCTGAAGAAGCAGAGGTCTATTGTGAAGAACTGGAAACCGTGCTACTTTGTGCTCAGGGGGAATATCCTGACATACCACAAAGATGACAGAGAGAACGCTGTACAGGTGAGAAATGAAAGACCTGGTCTTATATTAATATTTTTTTACAAATTTCATTCAATTTTAGCTAAGAATAGACCTTTTCATGCAATGCAGCTTTTAGGAGATCTGGGTGTAAATGTGGGTCCGTCTGTTGTAGTTCACTCCCAGAAATCGTAGGGTGGTTTTCATGGTAAATGCAGAAGCCTGCATTAAGGTCGAAGCCTGAGTATCCATGTGCACTAAAGCAAGAATGAAACTTGTTTCTGGAAGTGCAAAACATTGGGGTGTCCATGTAGGACGTTGTGCAGCAGCAGAATGTATGTCATGACCACAAAAACAGGAAGAGGCATCGAAGATAAATTGGTCCAGTCCAGATATATCATCTGAAAAAGAGAACAAAAGACCTGTTTATTATACATATATGTATAGTGGTTTAAAAAAATTTGACAGAGTGCAGAGTTCCCCTTTACCCTCTAAATGCAGATATGTCGGCATGTATGGTTTTGACACCTTTTTTCACTGATGAGCAAGACGATAGTGCTTAATCAGACAAGATGCAAATAAAAATAACCTTTCCGTCAGTATATTCAGGGTGAAAGGACATGAAGCATGAAAGAATCACAAGGTTATGATACAATTGAGTGACTCTCTCAGGATAAACATGAACCTGTGATTTCATGAACCTTAGTCATGCGGAAGAATAAAAAAATCCCAAATCACATGGAACTAATAGTGCCTTGTTTTAAATCACCATTCGGGAAAAACAGTATGATGTAAAGTGCTTCCACATGGGCTTCACTGTATCACTTGATCACTTTGTCTGTGTGCTACCAGAAATGGCTCAGGCTGGATCTGAATTTGGGAAATTACACTCATCTAACTGAAAACAAAAAAGGCCAATGGGTGGGTAAATTCGGCATTTGACAATTGTACGGGACTTGCCACCATTTCAATCATTCCACCTTGACCCTTTCTTTGTCATCACTACTGATCACTGAGCCAAGATATTTGAACTGTTGATGGTGATGGGGAACGGGGTGAGATTTTAACAGTACTGTGAATGGTGCTGGTGACATTGTACAGAAGCTTTGTCCAGACACCTAAGGCTTCAAAGACGCCAACGAGTGCCTTCTCCTCGTCAAAGGAATGATGCGTACTCTCAATCTCATACCCCTCTCAGTGTCTGTCCAGAAGTAGGCAAGTGGCATGGCCAGCTTACCATATCCGTAACCCTTACCATATCTGCACTTGTTCAAGTGGTGGCAAATATCTTCACTTGAACATCTGGCAGATATAACAGGCAGTAGTTTAAGCATTTGAGCACCCTAGACCTTCCATATGAGACTTTCTCCCATATGGTTTCATGTTCCTCATCTTCTTGAGCTCTGCGCCCACCACGGCCACAGTGGTGGATGAGACCACTCCAAGGACCGGATTGACCTTTTTGAATCGGAGGGCGGGGAAATTCATGGTTGCAAATTCTAAAAATAGTAGCTTTGATGTCTTTAATTGTCATCTTTCACACATTTGATCTGGTTGATATCCTGCATTGAATGATAGTGTGTGCTGGGTAGGCAGTAGTTCATACCCACATCTCCTGGCGTGTACGCCTCAACATACTGTTGGTCATAGTGCAAGGCTTTTTCCATCACTACTGCTCACTTTGCCACTGACTTGAGAGTTTTGTACGGCTGATAGTCCATCAGCACATACCTGGCACCGCTTAATGTACACGATGTTCCTTTCTTTGAGAGTTCTCTGCACTACCTTTGTTTAACCTTTTAAATGTTTTTTTTTTGCAGGCAGTGTAGTATAGCATAAGGTAATGTAGAATCATGTAATAATCAATAGTATAATGTAGCAGTAGGGTACATCACCTCATGCTCACCCTATGATCTTGATCATCTTGCTCCTGCCTGTCCTGCGGTGCCCACAAATACCTCACCTCAAGACCACTCGGGCATCAGTGCCTTCAGACCACATAGCTTTTTTTTCTGTTTTTTATTGTTTTCCCCTTCGTTACACATCACCTCACTAACTAACACAAAGAAAAACCTGAGCAGAACTTTGAACCGAAATAAGATTTTTGATAGACACATTCCACTAAGCCATGAGATTTCCTGACACTTACTCTTCACTTGTGACTAAAGAAGGCCTCTGTACTTCTGGGGAACTGTAAGTTTGCTGTTGGCTTAAGTGCAATTTTCAACCCCTCTGTTCTGGGAAGCTAGAGGTTTGTTTGTTACTTCACTGTAAACCCAAATAAGTTTGGGTTTTTTTGAGTAATGATGTTTTAAATTGTAAGTAAACAGAACTATCAGTTTTTGAGTTTTTTGTATTCATTCATATTAATCATTCTTTATTTGCATTAATGAGTGGCTTAACTTAAACTATTTAATAGTATTTATCATCTTTTTTTAGTTGTTGCAAATCAAAGAAATTGTTGTTGGTCCTCCTGCTGCTCCCGGCAATGTGTTGCCACAGTGGACCATCCGGTCCGCACACAAGCTTGGCACAGGTTTTACACCAGGTGCCCTACATGAAGCTCCCATTTTATCTGGGCTTGGGACAGACACTTCATCCAGTGGCTGAGAATCGAACCCGGGTCCTTTCATGTGGCAGCCGAAACACCTACCACTGAGCCACCAGTGACATGTTACAAATCAAATAAATAATTTTCTTTATTTTTCTTCAGTTAAATCTGAAAGTACAAAACCTACGAATACTAAAACTAAGACTAAAACTAATAGGAATTCAGGATTTATATTCAAACCCTGAAAACCGGAGTTGTAAACCTGACAATTTCAAAAACT
>JAOVVA010142227.1:0-10464 GCA_028565275.1 Leiocassis micropogon | reverse complement strand
AATGGTATGGCCACAAAAGACCGATGCTGTGCTAATTGTGTTTAGAGTTTTGAAAATGTGACAACTGTTTGGACAAACGCTTGTTAGCGACTGAAAAAAACTGTAAAGTCTTCAAAGTTCCAATGTTTCGCCGGCCCACTGAGTGCGCTACCTCCAAGAAAGAAATAGTGTGTGTGCATGTCCGTGCTTCCGACTAACGGTTCAGGAAGGTTTGGTCAAATTCCCATGAACGGTTTAGAAGGAATTGTGAATAGAAGAATAGAACAATGGCTTATAACGCAGGACGATGACGTCAATGTGAAACAAAGGTTACTACGTGTCACGTATACTTCCCAGGCACAATGAGAGACCTAGGGCTCATCTTCAGGATTAAACACTGACTATACAAGCAGGTCTCCACTTCATGAATGAATGTTCATTACGTATACATGAAGTGTAGAATATACTGTAGCACTCACACCCTGCACTGTGGAGAATAAGTTCAGCTAATCAGAGGGGCTTCGTAGCAAAACAACTGTAATTACACACATTAAGTTCTGGTGTACCGCAGCAAAAACCCTAATGCCACATCGTGGTGTTATTTAGTGTCACCGTGTGGTCACCTTACTGAGCACATGCACACACACACACACACAGGTGCGCGAGCACGAAGGGGAAATCAAACCCTTAACCCTGGAGGTGCAAAGACACTTTACTAACCATTACGTCACTGTGCTGCCACACTAAAGTCGTACAGTATATTGGATGGTAATAGATAAAATTATTCAAAAATGAAATAGAAAAAGAAATTTGGGTTGTAAAGGTTCAAGCTGTGAACATTCAGGCTATAGAAAATTAAGTTGAAAACATTTTTAGTCGGAAAAATCTAGCTGTAGAAATTCAAGTTGTGAAAATTCAGGTCGAAGACGTTCAGGTTGTAAAAATTTGAGTTTTAGAAATGAAGGTTCTAAAATTAAAGTTGTAACGTTTTAGGCTGTAGAAGTTCAAGTTGTACAAATCCTCAGGTTGTTAAAGTTCAGGTTATTAACAAGCTTGAGTTTAGAGAAAACCAAGATGTAAAAGTTCAAGTGCAAGGGGTAGCTCAGAGGTTGAGGCAGTGGACTCCTGACCAGAAGGTGGGCCATTGAACAAGTCCATAAACCCTGCTTAGATACTGTATATAGTGAGATGAAAAATAAAACATAAAAACCAAAGTCACTTTGGATAAGGACATCTGCCCAATGGTGTACATGTAAGTTGTAAATATTCAGGTTGTAGAATCTTAACCTTTAAAACTGTAAATGATCCAGGGTACTGAGAAGTCCTTACTGAAAGAGACTGGACCTACTGGAGCTAAATCTTGTCCGAACACATGTTTGAAATGAAACACACTGCTGTTGTAGAAAAAAGAAAGAAAGAAAGAAAGAAAGAAATGTGCTTATGCAGCAGATATTCAAAAACCCATAAAAGATCCAGATTAAACTCGGATTAGACTTATTTTTAAAGATTCCAGTTACTTGACTTCACTCCAAAACTTTCATCTTCTAATTTTAGAAGCTGCGGCTGTTACAGTATTTAGTCTTACGCACTTTACAGTGACGCTCTGCGCTAACACACGTTTAAAATATTAGCGTCTGATGAGTCACGGGTGAAGTCTGGTCTACTCCGGTGGTGAAATCACACACGAGGTGCTGCAGAGAGGCTTTCTGCTGAGTATTAATGATACGACGGTGTGTAAGAGAAAGTGTGAGGATGTGTGAGAGAGAGTGAGTGTGAGAGTGAGGGGCAGTAATAAACGGCAGGACAACAACATCGGGATTACAGTCTTTAATAAGAGGAATAACAATCATACAAAAAAGGCTTCAATTGTAAAAGTGTAATAATAATAATAATAATAATAATAATAATAACACAAGTAGTGACAGATGTCATGCTGAATTCACAATTATTGAAAGAATTTATGTACAGTTACATGCAACTCAGTCAGCTTTTTTACCATGTGTGTGTGTGTGTGTGTGTGTGTGTGTGTGTGTGTGTGTGTGTGTGGAAAATCCTTTCCAGACACCTTTTCTCCAGTCCAGGGATGTGAAGTCATCAATCCCATCTTGCCATTTAAAAAAAACAACCTCTAGACAAACACTGAACAATTGGACACATACATGCACACTTCATTCTCAGACTCTCTCACACACACACACACACACACACACACACACACACACTCACTCAGACGGCAGGGTCTGAGGGGAGATCTGAGGCATTTGTGTCTGTGAATCATTGCTACACTTTCTCCTGCTGGTGTGTGGTATGTGACGTGTGTGTGTGTGTGTGTGTGTGGGAAATCCTGCGTTCGGGAAGCCCAGCTCAGCCGGAGATGATGTTTCCAGTCAAACAGCGTGAGTCTGTGCAGTCCATTCACTCCGACACGTGACCCAGGAAACTCTCTTCCCGCTCGTCCTCACGTCGCGCACTTGGCCTGCTGCGTGTGTGTGTGGACGTGCACGTGCGTGTTCAGTCCACATGGCTGAGACTGAGACGTGTCCCCCTGAGGCGCGTCCACTGGTCTCTCGAGGACGTCGTCCCCATGTCCTGGCGCTCCCTCTGTGGCCGGTTCGTCCCACCGCTCGTCCTCGGTTATGATCTGGAGGAAGAGGACGGCGGACAGGAGAAGGAGCCAGCGGCGTGTGGGGTCCTTGTCCTCCTTCGGCGGGATGCGTCTCGCTCTGGCGGGGTAGAGGACGCGCCGGACACGCCGTCTCAACAGAACGGGCTCTGAACTCATCATCTCTGCTGTCATGTTCCTCTGATGATAAAAGATGAAGATATGAGATCTCTTTAGGTGTGTCTCTCTCTCTCTCTCTCTCTCTCGTTCTTGTCCTGTGCAGCACCACTCCGTCCTTAAATACACCTGAGGTGGGTGTGGCCTTCACACCTGAGGCTCTGGACCACACCAATGGTCATTAAAGTTATATTTAGTGCCTGTTTTTGTTCTCGATGCCTGCAGCATCGCTTTTGCTCTGCACGGCAGAGCGCTCCCTCCAGGCCCCACACACACACACACACACACACACATACACACACACCCACACACACACACACACACATACCTATCAGAACCTCTCAGTTCTGTGATACTGCAGGCTGCTCTGACATTCTTGTGGTTTGGGTAATGAAGACGTTTGGTGAAAGTGCAGTCTGAGCGCCATGAGAGGAGCGTGACTGGGATCTGAGCTGTAGCCATGCCAGCGTTTATATCATTTATATATCTGATTATAAGCACTGCAGCGTGCGGCAAGGCTTTGTGCGTGCACCAGTGAGCTGTGCGTGATCTCCCCCCGTGTTTTGGTGTGTTTGACTCCACACAGAGCCGTCCTGCCTAGCAACAGGACTCTGTTTAAGAAAATGAGAGACGCTCATGCATCACAAACCTTCATTATCGCTGATCACACCATCTTTCCAGTCATCCTCCTCCACGGAAACTGAAAAACTCAAAGACGAACCTGACCTTTGTGACCTTATAAAGAAGCCAAACATTCAAGCCAAACGTTTCAGACACTTTGACCTTTCTGTCCGTGAGTTCTGGATGCTAATTGGTCAGGTTCCTTGTTGTTGAACTTCTCAGACGAGTAGAAACGTGACGTTTGAGATGTGAGACCCTGGCCTGCAGGAGAATGGTTTCCAAAGGATTGCTTTGTTGTTATTTTAGCACTGACCGGTTCAACAAGTTTGGGAATAAAAAAAATAAAAAAAACAGTCATATTTTACAGACATTCACAGCTAAAGCATTAGCGCCAAGTCAGTCGGCGCTAGCCACTAAGAATAACATGACAGAGTGTGACGTCCTGGCACGAGCAACTTTTTCCACAAAGTGGTTTTAAACATTGGCGAGCGTTACTCAAGGGGTCAGGAGAGTTCCTAAGCTCTTCAGGTCTCCTCACCCGCCTCCTCACGCGCTTGTTTTGCTATCAAGCAGTTGAAGTGGGCGTACAGAGCGCTGTTATCTCCTCTGTTCAGTCGGACAGGTGATTGCAACATCCTGATGAAACACAGCGAGTGAGTCAGCTCTCGGATGCCGTGTTTACATCTCAGGCCTGAGTGCTGCACTACACGGGTTCATCTCTAACCACCAGCCGGGCTTTTTGAGGTCATGAACAGTGGTTTCCTCTGTCTCTTTCTCTCACACACACATACACACACACACTCCAGATGGCTCAGTGTGTAAACACTTCTCAAACGTGAAATTTCCAAAGGTCATCCAAAGATCACCACACCACAGTGTTTATTCATCCCCGAGCCAAACACATGACCTGAACACGAGGCACCGGTCCTCAGGTTCCAAGCCTCATCTTTTCCTTTTAGTCAAAAATTTACGAGAAGTTCTCGCTAACGCCCCTGAGGTTTTGGAGGCTTCACTGGGCGATTAAGGGTTCTTAGCCTCGTACAGAGAACCCCTTCTCAACTGTAAGGTTCTTCTACATCTGTATTTCATACACTATACAGGATGGATGAAAATTAGCTTGGCAATATCTAATGGCTATAGAACTTGAGTATCACTGGAGTCATGATGAAAACCTCCATTTTCTTACTGTGCGTGCGTGGTTAGACCAGCACTTTCCAGGATGTTGGCTGGGAAAACCTGGACCCCATGAATGGCCTCCAAGAAATCCAGATCTCACTCCATGTGATTTTTTTTCCCTGTGGAGCTACACAAAGAACAAAGCCTCGCACAGTGAAGGACTCAAAGCCACGTACTCAGGAGGTTCTCAGCAATATCCCAAATGGCTTCCTTCAGAAAACTGGGCCCTCAACTCTATCTGCTCCAGTGGTGCTGTACATGGCTGATGCTGCTCTCTGAATCCAGCTGAGAGATTTGGTGCAGTAATCTGCATGTGACAAATAAAGGCTTAACTTACACATAGACTGCAATTGCACTGTTTGAACACCAGAGGTCACAACCCATAGGCTTCAAATATATACTGTATACTGTACATATATACACAAAGGAGGTATATACTATATTGGCAAAAGTATTGGCCCCCTGCATTCACATGCATATGAACTTGGCTAACATTCAATTCTTAATCCATGATGTTCGCCCTTTGCAGCTATAACAGCGTCAACTCTTCTGTGAAGGCTTTCCACAAGGTTTAGGAGTGTGTTTATGGGAATTTTTGTTTGAAAAACAAATTGAAAAACAAATTTTTGTTTCATTCTTCCAGAAGCACATCTGTGAGGTCAGACACTGATGTTGAATGAAAAGGTGTGGCTCGCAGTCTCCGGTCTAATTCATCCCAAAGATGTTCAGGACTCAACTGTCAAGTTCTTCCACACCAAACTCACGCATCCTTGTCTTTATGGACCTCGCTTTATGCACTGACGCGCAGTCATGTTGGAACAGGAAGAGGCCATCCCCAAACTGTTCCCACAAAGTTGGGAGCATGAAATTGAACCGAAATCTCTTGGTATGCTGAATCATTAAGAGTTCCTTTCACTGGAACTAAAGGGCCGAGCCCAACTCCTGAATAACAAGCCCACATCATAATCCCTACCTCCACCAAACTTTACACTTGGCACAATACAGTCAGACAAGTAACGTTCTCCTAGCAACCAAGCCAAACCCTGACTTGTCCATCGGATTGCCAGACAGAGAAGCTTGATTCATCACTCTAGAGAACACATCCCCACTGCTCTAGAGTCCAGTGGCGGTGTGCTTTACTGCATCCGATGCTTTGCATTGCACTTGGTGATGTAAGGCTTGGATGCAGCTGCTCGGCCATGGAAACCCATTTCATGAAGCCCTCTATTCACTGTTCTTCAGCTAATCTGAAGGCAACATGAAGTTTGGAGGTCTGTCGCTATTGAAAGTTGGCGACCTCTGTGCATTATGTGTCTCAGCTTCCACCATGTAAGTTATTGGAACACTTGAGTTCAATGATTTGGATGGGTGAGTGAATACTTTATAATGTAGTATGTGTATAGCGCTGTGTGGTCACATGGTCAAGTTCTGTCATGGAGAGCCAGTGAGATCTGCACTTGTGATGCCTAATAGTGGCTAACACAACGACCTCAGTACCATATGCTATATAGTTACACAACTTAGTATAATGATTAAAAAAACAGCTTTCAAGCTACAGTAAAATGGCCGGTTTAGCCCTCTTTGGAGCTCAATATCTTTCTGTCAGGCTGCTTATTATATCTATTCTTGTTTATTTGTTTATTTATAGATTTATTCATTCATTTTTAAGACATGGTGGACATTTTGTTAACAACAGTAAACCACTTCTTTACAGACAATTTTTATCACAAAATGAAAATTTTGCACCGACAAACATGCACATAGTGGACATTCGCACTGTTTATGTGTCTTTTCTGTCACGAGTTCAAAGGTCAGCTGACACTTTTCTGTGACCATGCTCATGAGCAGCAGCTGCACTCATTCAAAGCAACCGCTTCCTGTAGGATCGCATGTAAAGCACACATTAGCGGCGTTAGCGCAGCCTTATTCAGCTTCCTTTCTTCACTCGTTGTTTACACTCCAGCACTGTATTTAACCCAGTCAGAGCCGCGCCGGAGCCCTGAGACGAGTGCAGTGTGTGTGTACAGTCTCCGCTGAGTCAGAGGATACCTCGTGTTTACCGTCACGCACCTACACGTGACACGCTACCTCCCGGGATCTCCAGCTTCTGAATCTGATTGGATCCTGAACAGATCCATGTGTGTGTGTGTGTGTGTGTGTGTGTGTGTGTGGGTTAAACCACAGGCTGATGAAAGGAGTGCTCAGTCTACTGCTAATCATAGAATTGCGTGTCGTCTTAATGTATCAGCACGCAACCCCAGGACCACACACACATGCACACACATGCACACACACATCAAACCCGTTCCATGTTAATCCTCCTATTGAATGGTGCTTTCGATGAATATCTAATAATCGTAGAATCCTCGTAGGCGCTGGTTTAAAACTGTTAACTTTTTTTTTCTGGTTCTAGAACAGTGTTCTCACACCCAAGCAGCCGGGAACACCCAGGACATGGAGAACAGGATGTTCTCACCTCTCCCCTGCAACCATATAGGGTTTGTCTTTGATATGGTAAATATAACAGGTTGGGGAACAACGTGAACAACGGGAGTACAATAGAGAGACGCTGCAGGTTTTTGGGATTGAATAATCCTTCTCGAAGTCCATATTTACAGGATAAGACGTAGAATGCTAACGTGTTAACCAGCACCTAATGTTCTCACGCTTTTGTTCTCCGAGGAGCAATCGATACCTCTGTCCAGAGTGATGAAACCTGATTGTCACCGTGGTGAGTAACGGGACATGAATGGCAGAGATGAAGCAATACCTGGCTCTGAGTTCAGGTGTATTGTCGGAGAACAATGGAAGGAATTAGCAGTTGTGTCTCAGTCTGGGCTGGATGATGATTTTTCTTTCTTTTCTTTTCACTTTCCCACAGATGATCACCAGCTGTTCAGCCGGGACGAGGTCAATCAGGAAACTCAAGTTCTTCCGCTCCAACCTTAAACCTTAAAGTGCCATGTCTTCACGGAGCTGGCTTTGTGTGTGTGAGACACTCACAGGTCATACAGGATGAGATGTAGTGGTGCACATACAGGGCCTTGCAAAAGTATTCACACCCCTTTAACTTTTCCACATTTTGTCACGTTACAACCACAAACGTAAATGTATTTTATTGGGTTTTTATGTGACAGACCAACACAAAGTGGCTCATGGTTGTGAAGTGGAACGAAAATGATAAATGGTTGGCAGTTCTACGTGGATGGTCGCAAACTGCAAACTGGCTTTATTCCTACTATGACTTTCTTCTTGATAATCTTCCATAAAGGTCACTAATAGTTGTTCTGTGGACAGATTCTCCCACCTGAGCTGTGGATCTCTGCAGCTTCTCCAGAGTTACCATGGGCCTCTACCGGCCTGTCAGTTTAGGTGGACGTCCATGTCTTGGTAGGTTTGCAGTTGTGCCGTACTCTTTCCATTTTCAGATGATGGATTGAATACACACTCCATGAAATGTTCAAAGCTTGAGATATTATTTTATAACCTCACTCTGCTTTATACGTCTCTTCAACTCTATCCCTGACCTGCCCGGTGTGTTCCTCAGGCATCATGATGCTGTTTATTCACTAACGTTCTCTAACAAACCTCTGAGGGCTTCACAGAACAGCTGTATTTATACTGAGATTAAATTACACACAGCTGGACTCTATTAACTAATCAGGTGACTTCTGAAGGCGCTCAGTTCCACTGGATATTAGTAAAGGAGGAGCTGAATATAAATGCATGCCACAGGTCGTTTTCAGATTTTTATTTGTAAAACAATTTTGAAAACCATTTATCATTTTCCTTCCTCCCATTTCCTCCCATGTTTGTGATTGCAACATGACGAAATGTGGAAATGTTCAAGGGGTGTGAATACATTTGCAAGGCACTGTAATTAAATAATAATAATAATAATAATAATAATAATAATAAAATAAAAGGATCACTAAGCTAGATGTTTCTGTTCGTTTGAGTAGTGATGTGTATAGAGAGAAAAGCACCACACACACACTGCGGAGTGCAGCACTTGAACTTGTTACCCAGGTGTGTATGTGTGTGTGGGTGTGGGAGTGTGTGTGAGTACATAGTAACTTTCCTGTTTCTTTATCTTATTAATGTTGCTAAGGTCTGACAGGACGGACAGGCAGGACATGAACTAGCCACAGGTTACAAAGAAAAAAAATTCTGAAAGGTGAGATGTGTGTGTGTGTGTGTGTGTGTGTTGTGTGACACACACACAGTGTGTGTTTGCCTGGGTCTCTCAGGGCCGTGGGCCATGAATGCACAGTCAGGGTGGAGTGCGCTCAGGTTTGTTATCTGTAACGGTTACTAGGGCTCGGTTTATAGACACACACACACACACACACACACACACACACACACACACACAAAGAGAGGGAATTAATCTGGACGGTGGATCAAGATGGTATTGTTAAAGTGTCTTTGCATCTCATACTGTAATAGAAACAGGACATGGGCTTGAGCTCACACACTCCAGTGTTTATAAGTGTGTGTGTGTGTGTGTGTGTGTGTGTGCAGTAGATAAGTCTCAGGTCAGTGTCTTCCTATGCAACTCTCTCTCTCTCTCTCTCTCTCTCTCTCCCCTAAGAAAAAGTATCTTATAATCACAAAGAGAAATTTGAAACGTGTGCAAGCTGGACACACACACACACTCTCTCTCTCTCTCACTGGACACACACACACTCTCTCTCTAACTGAAACACACTGACATTTCAAATTCCAGCGAATGCCAGCCAACCGATTAGCAGCTTCGTTTCCGCTCACACTCACGACCCTAACAGACACTCACTGTAATTACACACAAACACACACACTGGATTATTTTTCCTCTCTCTCTCTCTCTCTCTCTCTCGTGCGCTCTCCTTCTTCCTTTCGTTCCACCGTTCTCCGCTCTGAGCGTTCTGTTTTTTTAACACACCAGTAAAATAACCTGAGGTTGGATCAGTTCCAGGTTACACATCTGACAGAAATGTCATATTTCAGTGCTTCCTGATAACGCATGCTTGCTGTAAGACTTCTGATCAACTGATGGATCATCATCACACATCACAGTGTCATTAATACAGGAGCACTGTTTCTTCACTTCCTGTGTGAAAAAGACAAGACAGTTACTGCAACACCCTGACCTGAGGTCTCACTCAATCAGAGTTAGACTTCTCTAAGGGGAAAGAAGCTAAACCTCAGCTAGACTGAAGATCTAATTGAGAGAAGGCATAGAAAATACCGATGCTACGTTTTTGCTGGACTGAAGATAAATGTAAGTTCTACATGTCCACCTTTTGGCAGAAACCCTGATCCAGAGGGACATTATCTCACTTTTATCTCATTACACATCTCAGCCTTGCTCAAGGACCCAACAGTGAGGACATGGTGGAGGCTGGAGTTTAAACCTGGGACCTAATAAACCATAGTCCAACACCTTAACCACTGAGCTAATCATGCAGAAACTGCAGACGCTTAATTTGCCAGATTTAAGCTAATTTTAAATTATAGAAATTCCAAAAGATTTTAGACTGACAGGAGTGGAATTTCAATTTAGGTGAATGTCAGGAAGTTGTTGTAGGTCTTTCAGCTGCTCCGCTTACAGGGTCATCACAGCGGACCATCTGATCCACACAACAACTTGGCACAGGTTTTATGCCATTTTATCCGTGCTTTGTACCGGAGCTGCATCCAGTGGCTGGAGTTTGGGCATTGGCTGGGAATTGAATCTGGGCCTTCCACATGATTGACAAGAAACCTACCATTAAGTCACAAAAAGTACAGAAGCTACATTTCAGCCAAATTGAAGCTATAATTGGGCAAAAAAGTATTTCGTCAGCCACAAATTGTGCAAGTTCTCCCATTTAAAAAGATGAGAGAGGCCTGTAATTTTCATCATAGGTATACCTCAACTATGAGAG
>JAOVVA010142137.1:0-10466 GCA_028565275.1 Leiocassis micropogon | reverse complement strand
TATATATATATATATATATATATATATATATATATATATATATATTTTTTTTTTTTTTTTTAAAAGCTACAAATTTACAGGATGCAGATTTGAGAGTAAAATTTTAAGTAAATTTTTTAATGCAGATTTGAGAGTAAACTTTTTCTAGATCTCGGATTAACCTGATATCACCGGTATTGGTCCAAAACGTTTCTTAGACACACGTCTGAAATCCAGTGTTCACTTATGTGATGTCATGTATGTATTAAAAATTTTTTTTTTAATTCTATACATTACCAAACCCTTCTATTGATACTAATGAGATCGATTAGATGATTTTTAAGCCCCGCCCCCTACTTGTATTGCTTCTCGTCTTTGCTGATTGGAAACCTTACACGCCCATATATGGTCTTTTAAAATAATTTTCATGATGCTTCTCGTCAGCCTTTAGGTTTCATTAGTCATATTTAACCGATGAACAGGATTATTACCTTGTGAGTGACTGAATCCTCCAGTCTAAGAGACGAGTCTACACGTACTGTATATATTTATATATACACACGTTAGGGAAATACCACGGGATGTACATATTACGTGGTTGAACTTTCCAGCTATGCGAGTTGCATACTTTCTGTTCGCGTTCACATAAATACATACATTGCTTGTGCCTGCGAGTTATGCAACTTCCTGCTGTGGCATGACCTTGCAGGTTTATAACACAACAACAACACAGTTTGTTGAAATGCTAGGTTTTGTTTAAACTGCTACAAAACTTAAGACTGTAGCGCTGAAGTCTTAAAGCGCTCCACCTGACGGTCCCGAATGACCCGTGTGGTACGGAGCGGAGGGTGTTTTTCCTCTCATCATCATCATAATCATAATCATTACATAACCAGCTGTTCACACACACACACACACCTGAAAATGATGCTCTGGCCATCAAGCGCGCATCAAGCGCAGGGGTCAGATGTCAGATTCTGGGTATTGATGTTCAAATTAGAGTGTGGGTCAGCTGGAAACTGTTTGCACACACACACACACACACACACACACACACACAAAGCTAGAGGACGAACAAAGGACCTTTCACAGGCCACTACGTCTTCATCATCGTCATCATCATTATGAATTACTGATATAAAACAATTAACCACTAACCGGGATCTCCACTGCAGATACGCTTTTTATACAAAATGGAGACAAAAATATTTAACAGGTTGTGTGTTTACTGTCAACGTCCTCATTAGTCATAGAATTTTGTGTGCTTTAAAGCTTAAACGTTTTGGACACAACCAAATCTCACGGAATGAACAATTCGATGTATACGGAATAAAACACTACAAGACACACGACCGAGGCGTTACTGATGGTGATGTAATCGCATAATCACCAAGAGATAAAAAATTAATTAATTAATTAAAAAAAACACCGTCATTTCTTTACGCCACCAAACAGTCTGATTTAACCCTGAGCTTCGATGATGTTATACCGAGGATCCCGCAGCATCGAGCGAACTTCTGCCTGATGCTTGCGCGCGGCCGCTCCGAGGGTCGCTCTAATTGGCCGCATCCCCCCCCCCCCACGTCCCATAATGCCCTGCCCCGTTGATTTCCCCCCCGGGACTGGCCGATCAGGAGCTGAGAGATTAATGGCTTCGGGGGTCACAGGTCACGCTGGCGGGAAACCATGCAGTTGGGGCCCCGCAGGAGTACGAATCGCTCGGGAGGGACGGAGGGAGAGGAGGAGGAGGAGGAGGAGGAGAGGGTTTGAGATACGACTACTGAGACCTGGAACAGGAAAAGTAAAGTGTAAAAGGTATTGAAAAAAAAGAGAGAGAGAGAACGATGAGAAAACAAAGAGAGAAGTACATAAATAAAAAAAAGGGAAATAGAGAGAGTGATGGACTAAATGAGAGAAAGTGAGATATAAAAAGAGAAAACTAAGAAAGACAGCATGAGAACTATAAGATTATTATTGCTGCTATGATGATTATCATTATAATGTATATATTGTATCCTCTCCTTTTTTTTTTATAATGTTCACGAGAGTCTCTTTATCTTTGATTGTAACTAAATGTCTGAACTATTTTATTTTATATACATTTATTATCACTTCTTTTTTTTTAAATCAATCTACTCCTGTTATTTTCTTGTGACTTATTTCAAAGCTTTGCTAATACTAACGTAAATATTTGTCATGACCTTAGAATCTTGAATCTTAGAGAGAGAGAGAGAGAGAGAGAGAGAGAGAGACAGAGAGAGAGGACTGCTTGTACTAGTAATAGTCATCAGTTAAAATGCTGCCTCTGACAGAGATAGCAGCATTAACTGTGTGTGTGTGTGTGTGTGTGTGTGTGTGTGTCTATATGTGAGTAAGAGCGAGAGAGAGTCATCCATGTCACCCATCACATGGCCATTTATAGTGGCCCACTTGTTGTTGAGTGCAAGACATTAATAGCTGGAGCTCAGCCCTGGATCAGGACGTGCTCGCTGATCGGCTCGCACCTGTTCACTCCACACGCACTAAACCAGCACACACACACACACACACACACACACACGCACAGACGCACACAGCACCATCACACTAAACACAGCCCTAACTGAAGCTGGCAGCTGCTCGGCTCTACGGTCCGGTGCGATGCGACTCTGACGCCGGAGCGCTAAATTAAATATGGCCGATTTCACGTTAGTGACATTCCTTAAATAATTAAAGTGCCGGGAGTGACCGGTGAGCCGAGCGCGGCAATTAATTTTTCAGCGAGCATGCTAGGCTGCCACAGGGGTGTGAGGTTTCAGCGGGCGCCCTGTGCCTCCGTTACATCCACACACACACACACACACACGATATGAAGACGAGAGAGAGAGAGAGAGAGAGTAAAAGAGAGAAAGAATACAGGACAGAGTAAGTTATAAAGAGAAAGAATGAGTAAGAGAGAGAGAGAGAGTAGATGAGAAAGTAAGTGAAAGACAAGAAGAAGAAATGGAAGGTAGATAAAGAGATTATCTGACTTATGAGAGACAACATGGTGATTATTTTTCTATAACTACAGCGCAAAGTGCAGTCACGTTTTCAATCATGTTTTATTCCTTTCACAAGCGATTTTTATCCATTTAAAGTTACATATAAAGATGAACGTTCATAAACTAGTCAGTTGATCAAGGTGGTGGTGGTGGTGGTGGTGGTGATGTCGCACCAAAAACCTCGAAGGAAGAAGAAGAAGAAGAAGAAGAAGTGATGCTCTCACAAAACTGAACTTTTGCAGAAGATGAAAGCGGTTTGTATTTCTTAGAAAAGCTGTGGCACATTTTACAGTAAAATGTTACAATTTTAGACGATTTAATCAACTTAATGTAAGTTGATTCTTAATCGAAAGCTGTGAATGAATTCATCAAATCGAATCGACCACCAAAAGATGGAGTGAATGGCACAGTTTGAGCTCGGACACCGCAGACTCGCCTCATAAATGCTAAATAAACAACACGTCGACGATTACAGGTTTAGTTTTATGCTGCACGACAATTACACTTACATTACACGGATCAATTATAAAATTAACCCATAAGAGCCCAGACGCCTGTTCTCTCCTTTAAGGGAAATTATGAGGGGATAAAACTCAACAAAGTTTGTGAGGACATTTTGAAAGAAACATGTCACTTTTTTTTTCCCCCTGACAATTTTAGGTTTTAAATCCCTGTGACAAACTGCACGTCACAGCAATATTTTCCTCATTTGTTTAATAGCGATTTAAAAAAGGCATTCAGAACAGGATGAATATAAAATAAGATGTTAAGTCATTATAATGATGAAACTTACTTTCGATAAGAAGAAAAAAAAAAAAGATAGTTCTGCCACATGCGTCACCCGCTACCCACCATTTTGGAAATGATGTAATGAGTTTACTGTACATTACGTTTACACACTTGTGCCACTGTGGGTTCTTATGGGTTCTAAACTTTTTGTTGCTATAGCGACGATAACGTATCAAGCCTGCGATTCATCTCTTGCACTCGTACACTACAGGTCAGAGCTTCCGTCCTAGGGAAAGAAAAAAAAAAAAAACAATCAACACCTTCTGACCGATCAGAATGGAGAAACTCGGCAGCGCCCTGGGTGTCACTCATCACTTCCTTCTCGTATCCTTTAGCCCAATTCACACGGGGTCAGTGTTACCTGGTGACCTCTGGTCATTTGTAATAACTGTGGGGGTCGTCTAAAGATGTTAATCTGGTGCGAATTGGACACGTCTGTGATGTATTTCGCCAGAGGTCCTGTGATTATATTATTAGTTCCGTGAGAATCAGCATGTCTGAGATTCGCCGGGGTCGTCTATCAATTCGTTTCAAGGTTTTTGTTTCTTTTTTATCCATCTTCCGCAAAAAAATAAATAAATAAATTTAATAAAATGGAGGTTGAGTTGGAGTGCGGGTGAACGTATTCTGGGTCACGTGCAGGAAAGGAGAAAGCTGGGGAAAAAAAAACAAAAAAAAAAAAAACATCGGAACAGCGAAAGCAAAAAATAAATAAAAAAGGAGATAGAGGACATGTATAGCAGCGCGCGATAAGGAACACTTTTCAGTTTATATCACACCTATAAAGTGTTTTTATCTTGACATCATATCAGCGAGTAAAATCGCAGGCTTCGCTTATCCCGAGCGAGGAAATTCAGACGTGGGGGAGGGGTATAATTTCTTTAAAAAAAAATAAATAAATAAAAATAAAAATAAATAAATCACACGAGGTCCCCAGATAACACTAATCCCGTGCGAATAGGTCACCATTTTTCACTGGACGGAGCTGCTGGAATGAAATTAAGTGGATATGCTTTGAGTAAAAAAAAATGTTTTCCTTTGACTTCTGGTGAAACGACCACAAGCCTCGGATGTGACGGGCTGCAGATTGAGTGAGACGCTTTATTACAGAAATCGCATCACAGGGTGGCACCTGGCGTCATCCTGGACTCCATGTTAACTTGGACATCTGTTATATTGAACTTTCAGCTGTCTAACACACAGGACGTCTGCAGGTCGATCCCTGCTATCCGTTTTCACCCAAATGAGGACGAGTTGAGTCTGGTTCCTCTCAAGGTTTCTTCCTGTTGCCATCTCAGGGAGTTTTTTCCTTACCACCACCGCCGCCGCCGCCCTCGGCTCGCTCATCAGGGACGATCTGATTGTTATGATTTATACACATTTTCTCACATCTCATTAACGTTTCCATCATTTTCTTTAGATTTTTGTGACGCTGCTTTGAGACAATGACCGCTGTTAAAAGAGAAATTAAAATAAAATATTGTCCTCATCAAACAGCCTCTCTTAAGTCTTGTTATACACCCCACACTGTCCAGGACAGAAGTCTGGTTTAGCTTTAATAGCAGCGAAAAGACATAAAAGGCATCAAGTGATGATGATACAACAGACCCGTGCTATCTTTAGATTGTTTTTTTGTTTTTAAACACCCCTCCCCCTGTCCCTTTCTGTCTCTACAGTAGGTTATCGCACTGCATTTCTGTCACAGGAAACGAACAATACTGACACTCACGTAACACTGCTGGCTGTGAACACGCCGAGTATAAAACACAAATTCCCCGTGTCACGCTGCTGGCAAATCTCAGTAAGCTCTAGAGAAATATAATGAGGTAAAAACAACAATTCCTCAACTTCATCCTTCATTTATTATTTTTGCTTTAACAGCCTCTTATTCCTTTCTATCACTTGTCTCATGAGAAAAGAAGAGAAGAGAAGAGAAGAGAAGGCTGGGAAATATCTGTAAGCTAGTCCGGTACGGCGTACCAACAGGCGACGTGGGGCCTCACGTTATCGTCACTGTAGTGGTGTGATCGTATCGCTGTGTGTGAACAACGTTCACATGTTATAGATGCCAGGATGTGGCTTTCAAACCGCACAAGCGATGCTCTTTATTACTTCAGACTGGTATTGGAAACATCTCCGCTGTGAACTGTAGATAAAAGACTTCACACGGACTATAAATTGCTGAGGCCGGAGTGTAAGTGTGAGTCTAGACCAAATGTGTTTGTGTGTATTATTCGTACCAGAGATGTTGTTATCTCAGGCAGGACTTTCTGTAATCACTAAAGATGATCCATCAGTGACGTATCGTGATTGTTTTGTGGGAAAAAATTCATGTATCGCCAAACTGACTCCAAAACCATTTTTTTTTTTTTTTTTGAGGAAAAAAAAAATGTATATATATTCTTAAATGTATATACGTTTGTGTTTGAGGTGATAAAACATCGCAGGTCCTCTATAATACTACCACTATAATACGTGCTCTGTACTATTCACACATTGGCAGGCAGCACAACATCCTGTGTGATAAAAGCCTATTATTTGCCAAGTTTGTTTAGAATTCTAACAAAATCTTAAAAAAGAAAAAAAATGTATATTGAATCTCAATTTAAATCAAATCGACACCTCTGTATCGTGGTATACTTGTATCAGGTGACCCCTGGTGATTCATATCTCTAGTAAATCACGCAGCAAACAAAATCTTTGCAATACAACGATGTAATACTGATATCATGATAAATTCAGTTAACCCCATTTTTGTGAAATGCAACTGGTATTGTTAAAAAGTTTTTTCCTTTCCTTTTTTTTCCCCCTCTCAATCTCTGGAAGCAGCTACTTCGATGATTGAAATCCCAAAATGTAAAAAAAAAAAATTATAATAAAATTTTTTTTTGCTATTTAACAGCCTCTTATTTCTTTCTATCACTTGTCTCATGACAAGCTGCTGTTTTTTTTTTCTTCTCCTATTTAAGTGTTTTGTAATCTACAGTACACTCAGGACGATGTGTTTCTTTTCTTTTTTTTTTCTGAAAATCAGAGAGAAGAGAAGAGAAGGCTGGGAAATATCCGTATCGTCACTGTAGTGGTGTGATCGTATCGCTGTGTGTGAACAACGTTCACATGTTATAGATGCCAGGATGTGGCTTTCTTTTGTAAAATTGTAGCTATAAAAATAAAAAAATCTCATTGTGATAATCGCTTAAGTTTGGTTCAGGACTTGACAGAATACTTGAGTGGAGTGAGTGTACTAAACACCTGAGAAATGTACTACAGCGGTGCAGATAAACACATGTAAAACAGATCATAGTTTAACTCTAGATTTCTAAACATAAACCTAAAGAAAAAAAAAAAAGATGATCTGTTATCCAGTCACACACACACACTCGGGTAAATGATTGACCTGAAGCTCATTAGGACAGAGACTAGCTACACGACTAGAGACACGATTTCGGGAGGGGGTTATTTTACTTTCTTATGGTGTAACGGCCCGGAGTTCCTCCGTGACCTGTTCGATCTCTCCGTGTCAATCATAATGCATAATACAGTTTTACTGCAGCAACAATGGCGAATAAAAATAAATAAATAAATAATAATAAATAAAATAAAAAAAACCACCCTACATTCTAGTAAACATTGGACGTCTTAAAAGTTTTCAAAAGTTTCTTTGCTTTAAGCGTTCTACAATTTCTATACGCTATAAAAGGAAAATAAAATCCTGAAAATCTGCAGCACGATCCGAACTGTGAGGTGAATGTTTATAGGAATCACCTGATCCGAAATCATCGTGATACCCCCGGTGTCGACTCCATTTGTACTGCGATTCTGTACATCATAATCTCACCACTCACCAGAAATGTTGCAGCACGAGTCCCGGTTTGACTTGAACACCCCTCCCTTTGTATAAATATCAGCCTTCGAGACTCAAGGTGTGAGAATGTAGGCATATCCCATAGCGCTTGTGTCACATTGTGCACGTGCAGGAAGAGAACAGTGCACGAGGCTGGTGCACATGGAAACCACGGCAGGTGAAGTCGAAGTCGACAGAAGTGTGTACAGATTAGACAGAGAGGCAGCAGATTAGGTGCACAGACTATGTAGGTCATCAGATAAAGTCACGCAGCACCTGACTGAGGGGGATTAACACGGCTAACACACCCACACACACACACACACACACATACACACACACACACACACACACAAAATGGGTTCAGGTAACTGAAAAACAATGCTGTGGTTTCCTTGGACTCACTCACGGCTCTTTATAATAAATTTTACACAGTGGCATGAAACAAGGTCAAGAGAAAAAAGTTCAGACGTTTCCTGCACTTCAAGAGTAAAAAAAAAAAAAAAAAAACCCACAATTTAATAATACAGAAACTGAAAAACACAAAAAAAAAACCAGAAAACACCCGAACTCTAGACTTACTCGGCCCCCTTAACGTTTTCCCCCCAGACTGTGGCGTTAGTTTTACTCATAAATGTTGTCTAAGTGGGAATAAACTATCATGAATTTCAGCGTACACACGCCATCACACTTCAGTAAATAAACAACTACTTCAAACTTGTTTTGATTAATGCCTTTGTTCTTAATAATTAACCTGACCATAGTGGTGGGTTAAGGTGACCTACTATGCAAAATTTTATTTGAGTCTTTTTTAGATATTCAGACGGATCTCCAGTGTGTGTGTGCGCGCAACCAAAAATTTTTCCTATGTTTAGTCCTTTTTTCATTTTTGTATTGGCCGGGGGTTTCCCCCCCCACGTGACCTCATAAGAGGATCCCCTTGTTGCTCTTCTCAGAAGGGGCGTGGCTCAGCAACAGCAGCTCATTTACACAGACACTGAAATGGCGTATTTGGAAGAGGAGTGAAAGTAAGGAAGATCAAGGTACGGGGGAAAAAAATGCATCATCTGAAAAAAGTTGAGACATTTTCTGCTCTTCTAGAGTAAAAAAAAAAAAAAAAAAAAACGAACAACAAATTTAATAATTTGAAAAACAGAAAACACATGAACCCTAGACTCAACTCCACCCCCTGAATGTTTTCCCCAGACTGTGGCGTCAGTTCCACAAGTGTTAGACAGTATTGATGTAAGCGGGAATAAATGTGCGTTAACACACACACACACACACACACACACACACACACACACACACACACACTTTGGGGGAGCTCTGAGGACAGTGTTAACTTGTTAAAGTAATAGTAAAACATGGAAAACTTTACATTTATTGAACTAACAGGATGTGTGTGTGTATTTCATAAACACTAATTAATAGACATGGTAACTTACTTTATGATGAATTAAGTTTTTTTTTTATTGTAAGTTTATTCGCTGCTCATATTTAATAATAGAGAAAATGCTGGTATGTTGCTGTAGGAGAACTTTCACCTTCACATAAAGAGTGACCGCTCCATCTGACATTTCACAGAACACATTCATGAGTAACACACACCTGAGCGAAATGTCCGAGATATCAAGTCACAACATTCACGACATCTTAGGAAAGTGTACTGAGAAAAATAATACAGATTATTTCATCGCAAAAGCCTCAAGTTTATTACATCAGGTGGACACGTAGTCGAGAACGTATGTAGAGTTCGTCAGTAACTTTTTAACCATTTGATCAATTTTCAAACATTTCCCTAATGGTCATTTGACTAATTATTTTGCCTTGAATATTCAATAATTTTACATTTAATAGTTAATTGCTGCAGTTTAAATTGTAACTGCAATGAGATATTTTTCTCAAATTGTACATTTTCATTTATTTTCATAGTGTTTATCCTGGACGTGGTCATGAAGGGGACTATTCAAGGGGACTATTCAAGGGGACTTGGAGCACGAGGCAGGGTACACCCTGGACAGGATGGCAATACATCGTAGGGCAAACAAGCACACACACATTACACACTACGGGTAATTTGGGAACTCCAGTTAACCTTATCTGGATGTCTTTAGACTTGTAGGAGGAAACTGGAGAACCCAGAGGAAACCCACCAAGCACGGGGAGAACATGCAAACTCCACACACACAGACTCAGGGTGGGACTCGAACCCTCGACCTGGAGGTGCAAGGCCATGACCCAAACACTACGCTATGCACCATCCTACTCATGGAGGGGAAAAAAAAAAAAAAAAAAAAAAAAAAAAAAAAAAAGAGAGAACACACACTATTGAATATAGTATATATTTTGTGAACAAAATGTGATAAATCATTAGTGTTGCATTTAAAAAACAAAACAAAAAAAAAAACCTGAGTGTGATGATCCTTTTATAAGACGAGTCGATTTACACTTCTTAAAGACTCAGAATCTTCTCCTAACAGTTAAGAAAAAAAAAATGAAAAAAATAGTTTCCCCGAAAAAGTATATGTTGACTCGTGTTTATACACACCAGACGCCGCAACACCTGATCGTCACATGGACGTGATTCATCCTCGCTGATTCTCAGTAGACGGGGTTTCCTTATACGTGACGTCACACCGCAGGGGCATTTCAACAGATAAAAGGTTAAAGGATTTTCTGCAGACCACAAGCTACAATACCTGTCTGCCAGCTTCTAGACTCTTCAATCAAGACCTCCTAAAGTCCTGATGGGTGGGTGTGTGTGTGTGTGTGTGTGTGTGTGTGGGTGTGTGTGTGTGTGTGTGTGTGTGTGTGTGTGTGTGTGTGTG
>JAOVVA010142038.1:0-10469 GCA_028565275.1 Leiocassis micropogon | reverse complement strand
GTGTGACCTGCTTTATGAGTGGGTCCTACTACACACTGATTTACTCCTACTGAGTCCAGTATGGACATAAATGCTTTACGCACAGGGTCTTCTGGATTCTCAAAATGAATATTAAAATCTCCAGCAATTATGCTTTGTCTACAGAAATGACTAGGTTTGAGAAGAAATCTGCAAATTCACAAAGAATTTCAGAGTATGGCCCTGGAGGTCTGTAAATGACAATTAGTGGGATCGACTGAGCTGACTTAATATTTGTAGATACACTTGTTATGTTACTATAGAGATCTTTAAATGCATTAAATTTGTGTCCGTGTTTTTGTACTATAGACAGATTATCATTCTAAATAACTGCAACGCCTCCGCCTCTACCAGTCAGCCGAGGCTGGTGTATGTAGCTGTATCCAGGAGGACTAGCTTCATTTAGAGCTACATACTCGTCCTGTTTAATGCAGATTTCTGTTAAACAGAGTATATCAAACTCCTGATCCATGATAATTTCAATAACAATAACTGCTTTTGATGCAAGAGATCTAATATTTAACAGTCCTACTGTAGCTTCAGATCAGAGGTGCCGGCTGCGCATTCAGTGTGATCCGAGTTTGTGGTATCTATGTTAATGAAATTATTAAAACAGGCTTTCTGAGTCTTTCTACATTTTTGCTTAGCTCGACAGACACAGTCTCAATATAGTGAACCCTGAGTGATGACTCTATGCAGCTAGCAGACGGTTGGTTTAGCCTGTCTGTCTGCTCCTTGGCCTGGGCTCTGGATTGTCATGGATTAACTAGGCCTTTTTTGAGACTATGCGCTATACTACAGGAAATGAGAGCAGCACCTACCCGAGTGGGATAGATACCGTCCCACCCTAATAGGCCAGCTTTGCCCTCAAAGGTCTTCCAATTGTGTTTTCACCTTGTGATAGCAGGTTGTTTAATGGTTTAAATGAATGAAGAGGCCAAACATTAGAACCACCTCTTAATATGGTGCACTACGGTATGATTAGATTTTTTCTTTTTTTGTAAAGCTGAATCTGAGAAACATAAAAAATTCCAAATGTATTGGTACTGTAAAGCACCTGTGCAAATGGCAATAAACTTGTTCTTGTGACTATGTGGAATGCTTTACACTGACTTACCATATACTCCGAATGAGATGCCCATCATCTTTCCCAAGGTTCTTTTGTCAGAGTTTGCAGTCTGCTGACATCACGTAAAAAGAATAATTTCACTGTTGATCTCAGTGTGGCAGCAATACCATTGCATTTCTTCCTCTGGTACCTATGGACATTTTCATTTGCTTGTTTTGTCCACTTACTTCTTGAAAATCCAAAAACCTCCTCTGCCAATCGCTGCAGCCTGTTCTTCTTCAGGATTTTGCTGGTGACTATTCCTTGTCAATTAGTGTCCTTAATGTCAAAATGTCCTTGTGCAATTACTTGTCTGTCATGCTCTCTCTTCGATTGTGCATACTTGGTACGTACTACCTCAGCTACTGCCATATGGAACAACAGGGTTCTCCTTAGAGATGTTCCTGAGGTTTGCTGAACCAACTTGTTGACTTTGGATCTTGGAGATAGATTGTGGTTTTTCAACCGTTGGAGGTGCTTTCTGTATTTTTCCACTCTCTGTTTGACTTTCCTCAACTGATTCTGTAGTTTTTGCAACTCTCTTTTTTTATTTTGCTTTGACAGCCCTCCTTTTCCTTCTCCCAAGAGCACATTGTCTAAAGGAAACATAAACATTATTCCCATTCATCAACTGTAACCATATAATTGTACGGACACAGTTCCATTACCTTTCTTTACATAAAAATGTCCTTATGATCAGTACTTATTTTAACTTTCATTCCTTAACAACCTAAACTTCTTTTCTGACCTTGAAGTCCCTGTTTGTGAGCTGACTTTTGATTCTGGTCTGACTGGAGAATCAGGGCTGACTGGAGGGGTGTTTAATCCTTCAAGTACCTTTTCCCTGGCCTTACTCCTCTTATGAGCCTCTCTCTCCACTTTTTTCGCTGCTCTCTAACACTGCAGTCTTTTTGCATTTTCTTCTTCCCTGTTTCTACATCTTTTCTCCACTTCTCTCTCTCTCTCTCTCTCTCTTTCTCTAAGCATTTCTGTCTCCTCTGTTCAATAGCATCATGTCCGACACGGTAGCGCCTCTGCTTTCCAGCAGCACTTAGTGTTGTGCCAGAACTCTGTAAAAATCAATTAAATAAATAAAATAATTATTGAAACCTATTTGAATTAATTTAAACAGTTAAGTAAATTTTGAGTTAATAATCCCAGCCAGGTAACTGTTGCAACTTTAACATGCTCATGATAGCTGGTGAAAACAGAAGCGAAAAAAAAAAGTCAAATTATATTTAATAAACAGTAATAAATTTAAAACATATAGATCATGCTAACATGATTACATATATGATTTTACTAATCATACTAAGGGCAAAAATACATTGCCCTTTCTAAATGAACTCAGTGAAATGCAACCATGTTATTGTAGTACAACCCTGTTACTCTAATTTCAGAAACAGGGTTGCAAGTAACAGGGTTGCAAATCAATGCTAATTTTAGCTTTTTCTCTGGAATGGATGCTAGCTGTGGAATATAGCCTTACTGTTACAAACTTAGGTATATAAATAAATAAATCTTTAAAAAAAAAATTGCCCTAATCTGATTAACAGAGTTGCATTGGTTAGAGTGACACACTCACTTAAGGTTGAAAAGGTTGGAAAAATATGAGAGAGACCTTTGGTCTACCCATTTAGTATTCATTGGGAGCATGTTAGCAAGTGGCTTGATGATGTTAATTTCTATGTCTCATGTGACTTAGTTTTTTTTTTTCTCTTACTCTGCCAGGCTAAATGGGTTTGGTAACAGGATTGCACGCATGTTGTAACTTTAGGGCAACTTTAGGGCATAATTAAATTTATTTAAAATTTGTTGATCATTAAAAAATTGTTATTGCAACAAAATCATACCAAAAAATCAGATGTAAAACTTATTTTAACTGTTATATTTCAAATGCAAGTTGGATATTAGGAAGTTGCATTAGCTTTAGCATTTGGCTTGCAACTTATCCCAGAAACACACACAGGACCATAGTGGATCACACAGGATTTCCTCATTGCACACACAGGAAGGCCTATCTTACACAGGAGTGAGGTGGCCCAGAGGGGCAAAGCATCTCTCCTCTGTGTGAGTGCACTCTCTCCTTTTTTGTGTCTACTTCATTCCTAAGTGTGACTGCTCCATTCCTGTGTCTGACTACTCCACCTGTGTTTATTTATCATTTCCTTGGTCTTTTTAGTCATATTTTACAAAAACAATTGTGTTTTTAAAGCAAAATGATGTTTACACCCAGCTGTCCAAAACATTGTAAAATGTTCTACAATATATAGCAGATATTTATTCACTAAGAGCTGTGATGATGAGTGGTGCTGCATTTTTACCATTGTCATTGTACCGAGGACAAAAGAATGGACAGAGTTTTATCTTAGAAAAAGACTGATCAGTGAAAGAATAGATATGAGAGCTGGCGTTCACATCATAAAAGGAGACCAGACCCTCTTCATAATCCACAAACACCCCCACCTTCTGCACTTTCTTTCTCAGTGTAAGGGGGACAACGGGATCATCAAGAGCCCTGTACCTATTCTCATTCCTCAGTTCGACCATCCAGAATCCATTTAGAGGTTTCCACGGAATCCACTCTTTTCTGTAAATGTTTTCCCTCACAACTCCTAATGTCCACTCAGTTTTCCCTCTGACCTCCACCTCATAATAAAATCTTCCGGAGAAGAACCTCTGCTTTCCTAGAACACAGGGATAATAAGTATATCTCTGTGGAGTGTCAGAGAGATTCTCCTGCTCTATATCTTCATATGTCACTGCTTTTTCATTAGCAGACACTCTGAGTCGAGGATAAGCTGTATCAGGATCCAGAGTCACATCCACTGAGAAAAACACAGACAATTTTCACCGATTACTGTAGTTTCTACAGAGACGTGTGTGTGTGTGTGTGTGTGTGTGTTAGAGAAAGAGAGAGAGAGAGAGAGAGAGAGAGAGAGAGAAAGAAAGAATGTAAAAGCTGTGGCAAACACACACACACACACATATACACACAAATGTGTCTTTGAAGAGAGAGAGAATTTTGTTTTAATTAACAAAAAACTTTTATTTACAGTTATTTAGTATTCACTGGGAGCATTTTTGCTAAAACATTAGGAATTAAACGAATAAATAAATAAATAACTGTAATAAATAATTTAAATAAATTTATGTAATATAAGTCTCATTTTCAATTAAAGTGCACAGTGTTCCATTAAAACACCAAACACTCTCAAAGGTATTAAGATTCTCAGTTTTCTTATAAATAGAGGTAATCGATTAAAACCCTCGATTCTGTTAATGAGATTGTGACTGCCACCACACTATAATTTCCTTTTTGTTTAATTTTGTTTCTTCGGCTGAGATAAATACCCATTTTTGCTTGGCCCACAATATAGTTTAGCAATTGACTTTTTTCTTTTGTTTTCTGGGTATATTTTACCCCTAAGATGGAAAAAAGTGAGAAAAAAAACTAATTAAAGTTTAACTAATTAAAATCAGTAAATAAGGTATATAAAAGAGTATATAGTGATTGCAATCTGGAGCACTCTGCAAAAGCATGAAAAATAGTCTCTTTCTACGTACAGAAAGGTTTTTCATAAAATTGAGTAGCTCTCTTACAGATACTGATGTCATCTGATAAAATGTCTCTGTTTTCAAAGCGCATGTTCTGTATAAAACGTCTTTGACCAAATTTTATAATTTTTTAACCCTAACCCTAAATTAAAAAAGTTTTTGGAAGGTGCATCCATTTGATTAACATCTTGAAAGCGTGCTCTTTCAAGACTCTAGGAGATCTAAGAGTTTCTGTTTTTTTGTTTTAGGTCTGTATAAGGGTTATATTGTAGGCAAAGGAGGATGGTGATTGGAAATCTGTAATTTCTTTTTGTAGGTTACTTATTGACTGATTTAAAATCTTTGTGACATTGAGAGCGTGCTGTTGACATAACTATTTGATTTGGATTTTACCAAAATCCCACCATTGTTGCAATGTTCTCAGATTTCTCCTCCTTAAAATCTTTCCTTAAAAACATAAAATGATCTCTAAAAGCTTGATTCTCTAATAAGTTTGTATTAAAAATCCAGTATGCGCTCTTTGGTTTAACGTTATTAAATTTTGCTCTACATAAAATCAGGCTGTGATCAGAAAAACCGACAGGGATAATGTGACAACTTTTAATGATGTTCAGCTGGTGTTTAACTATTATTTCTAAAAGTTGTCTACGATAGGGCATATATGGCTCTTTATGGTTACGGTCAATGTCTGCAATCGTGCAGTTAAAATCCCCAGCCACAAATTAAAAATCTTCCAAATTGCAGGTTTCTAAAACCTTCACAGCTTGTCTAAAAAAGTCAGTCAGTGAAGTCAGTGAAGTTTTCGAATTGTGCACTAACTTTTAGTAATGTACCCTTTATCACTTCATCTATATTATAAGATATTGGGGTAAAACTTTTGGAGAATAAGACTGCCACCCCTCCGATAGTGGAGGTGAGGTGATTTAAAACCGATGTTCCGCTCCACTCGTATCCCCAATCTGTTGCAATTCTGTTATCGCTGTGTGTTTCTTGTAATGAAAAAAATACATCTATTTTTTTCTGTTTTGTCATCTCAAAAAGTACAGTTCTCTTTTTTCTCTTGCACCATGTATGTTTAGGGAGGCCACACAAATCTCCCCCATAATTAAGCAAAAGATAGAATAAAACAGTACAAAATCAGTCATTTGTACAGGTAAAAAAAGGCTAAAGCATTTCAATTTCCCCCAACACAGAATATAACATGGTTATAATTTTTCTAGCTCTGTAAATTTCAGGTTTATCAATTTCATTCATTGATTGTTTAAAAGTATATAGTAGTCTTTTTGCATCTGTTAAATAGTCCAGTATGTTGACTTTCTTCCAGTTTTTTGTTCCAGTTTTTTGTCAGCGCTGTTTTCTTTTCACACAGCCAACTTTTTTTTATTGTTTCTTTATCCCATGCTTGTTTTCTGTTTTTCTTTTTATTGGTGTTTTGAAACAGGCTTGTTCAGTTTCCATTACCAGTTTCATTATCTTCTTCCACCAGTGTGTCTTTGTCACTTATGATGCTGTCCTGTGTGTTGGACACTGAGTCCGTGAGATCAGTCTCTGCACTTGTGTATTGGTCAAGTCATGACTTGAGACTTCACAGTACTCACCCATTAGACAGGGTCACCTTTTTGGATGGTGTTGACCGGGGAAGTACGCTGTAGTGAGACCCTGCTATGTTTATGCTGTTTATTACCAGCTCTGTCGCCTTTTCTATTGTGCTTAGGAAAAACACCACTGCGCTGTTCATCCTGGACGTCATCCTAAAACATGCCGAAACCTCTGATTCACAGAGGTTTGGTGAGCTCCATGCACAATGTTAAATTAATTAGAAAGTTTTTCCCCTTTTTAAGAAAAGGTAAGAAAAAGTCAATAAAGTAACGTTTGAGACACGCTCGCACTCATGCTCAAACGCGCTCCACCCACTCACTCCCAGCATGCACTCAGAGAGAGAGAGAGAGAGAGAGAGAGAGAGAGAAAACAGAAGAAACTGATGAGAATAAAAAGGTAAAATTGTTCTTACCTGAAAACCTTTTCTTCCTTATAAAGTCTAATGAACATATATGATTGCAAAAGTAAACAGTAAAATTTAATTAAAATGGGTATGCATACTTCTATCTAAAATACAAGATAAAATATAAGCAAATTGTGTAATCTGTCTTTTTGTGCTTAAACTTTTTTGGCTTAAACCAAATTTTTCAAAGATTTAAAATTGTCTTTAATTTCATTTCAAAAGCCTCCTTCCAGTTTAAAAATGTAAATAGTTGACCCCAGCCATTGTGTTGTAGCATTAATTTAAATAATCACGAAAAGGAACTGTGATTTCTGCCCTGATCTGCCCTGACCTTCACCCCAAATAGTCCAACAACCTCATACTTTTGTGGTTATATTTGATCAGGGTGTTATAATCTGTTAAGTTTACTCCAATGAATCAGTCAGTATGACATAAAAAGAAGTTAATTCTTACCTGCTTTTTGCTTCTGCTTTTGTAGCTTTGAGACTAAAATAGATAATTAAAAAAATACATATTTACAATACAGCATTTAGTGTAAATCACAATGCACACTTAGTTTGCAATGTGTAATTTATAGTTAACAAACCATAGCTTATTACAATGCGCACTTATTGTGCTACCCTCAAAATACTTGTGCAGCTTGAATGTCTCAAAAGACATTAAACAATGAAAAGACAATAAAAATAGTACTGACAAGTGAAAAGAAAAAGTAAATAACCTGTGCCTTACTAATAAGTCCACATATAATGACCATGAGACTATGTCATCTAAATAAATGCCCAAGTATTTGTATGATTCTACTTACTTACATATTTCACAGTGAATGAAGATTGTTAGAGAACCCTTTGCTCGTCCAAAAATAATTTCTACTGTCTCTTTTGGTATACATATTAAGTTTTTTTTTTTTAAATAAGATCAATCAATAAGGTTGTCCATCTCAAACAGAAACTTTTCAGGTCTAGTTTCGTTCTTTTAATCAGAAATAAAATAAAATGTTGCATTTTCAATAAAAGACCCCCAATATGTCTACATACACAAATTTTGGTTATAGTTCCAGTAATGAAACTATTACAAGCAGCTAAGGACATATTATAATAAACAGAATGAGTAGCTCACCTCTCATATCTTCCAGTCTGAGTCGTTCGTTCTTTTGAATCTATTGCACTGCACAGTGTCTATGGGAGTCACGTGACAAAAGAACGAACGATTCGGGACTTGAAGACTCACTTGAAGAGTACAGCCAATTGGACTTCTTTGGACTACTCAGGTTCTTTAACTTGATCTGAAGAAGACCCTATCTTAGCCCTATGATTTTGTTATGTGCTCTAATACATCTGATCCAAGTAAATAGCAAATTCAATACAATGTTAACAGTAACCCAAAGTGTATTAAACAATAAATAAACAAAAGAGGTGCACCAAAACCAACAAAACAAATAATATATTTGCAAAATACATACAAATAGCGATGGTGAGTAAGTGTATGGAATGATTGTCCAAAGTCCGGGTTATTTATGAACGTTGTGGAGTGTGAGTTGGGAGAGCTAACCGGAAGTGTTGTGAATAAGCCAGGAGCACGATCTGGGAGCAGAAGCGAAGTGGTGAAGCAGATCGGGGGGTGATAATCCAACTGGAAAGGTTATCCGCCAACAACTTACTTCACTATAGCTTTCGACTCCGAGTTCATGAACATAAAACAGCAGCGCGCTGTAACTCCTAATCCTCTCCTCATCGAGCTTCTCCTTGGGTGTCCTTTTAACAGGATCCTTCAACCCCGTTACGTCATTAGGATGACCTTGCGCCGCGGTTGCGCACTCTCGCGAGACTTCATCACTGAACCAAAACACCAAGTCTTTGGGACACATAAACCTTACCGGGAGTGATTTATAAGGCACAGCTGTTTTCTTTAATTTAAAAAATCTGCTTAAACAAAGCCTATATAAAAAAAGAAAAAAAGAAAAAACCGTATGTGGCTGCGCAGCCAGAAGACTTTTGAAGGGCAGAGGAGAGAGGGTGAGTCTTTTACCAAACCAGTTCGCCCGATAGCATGGGTGCCTCGTTCTGCCTGGAAGTGCGAAATCTGGCCAGTTTGGCTTTCCGACTTTTGGTGTATGGTGGTCGTTTTCTCCGCTGTGGTTCTGTGGCTGTTAAGTAAAGTGTAGTTTGCTGGGTCGGGTGTGAGTAGTTGGTGAATAGGCCGGTGGCTCCACTCGAGTTTTCCTTACCGAGGATGTTGTGCCTCCGGCAGACCTCACATGAATTGACGAACTGCCACACGACCTTGCAAGCAGAGGGCCACCAGGCATCATTAAGTACATGTACAAGGGTTTTTATTCTCCCCCTGTGTCTGTCTGATGGGAGCTCATGATAGTACTGCAAGAACTTGTTGAGTAATGATTGTGGGACCACCAGCTGGAATCTTCCTCCTCGCCTCACAGGAACACTTCTATATAACACCCCCCTGATGGTATTCAAAGGTGATCCCTTGGTCCCGTGAGTCTTTGGGGTCCCCTCCAGTGGCCAGTTGTGCTATCTAGCTGTCTTCCTGCTGGGCTTGTGATATCTTGCACCGGTCGCCGAGCAGGACGGAGGGAAACTTGGTGGTAGGTTGTGAAAAGCTTAACTGCGAATTTTTGTGAATAAGTCGGGAGCATGATCCTGGAGCAGGAACGAAGTGGTGATTCTCGCGAGACTTCATTACCAAACCAAAACACCAAGTCTTTGGGACACATAAACCTTACCGGGAGCAATTTATAAGGCACAGCAGTTTTTTTTTTATTTCAAAAAATCTGCTTATACAAAGCCTACATAAAAAAAACCTTTTATGTGGCTGCGCTACACAGTAACTAGATGATTTAAGCTATCAATGTTAATAAAGAAAAAATATATAATATTACCTTTCTTGTGATAGATAACCCCCATCAATATAATTCCAAGACCAATAAGACCTGCTGTAATTGAAATGCCAACAACCCACTTCCAAACATTAAAGATGTTCCCTAAAATGAAACCAAGATCACAAATCTGTTACAAATATTTTGGGGAAGAATCTTTGATTAAGGCAAACCATATTCTTGCAGAAAGAACAAATTTACACCCCTCAAAAAATGAATAAATACTTTAACAACCAAACATCCGATTTAGGTTTAGGATTGGGATTAGGATTTATGGGGATTTTTGGCCAACTGGTGTGTGGTTGTTTTTTAGGATTCTTGGCTCTTTACTTTTAGTGAAAGGAATGATTCAATTTATTTAATGCTTCAGATTACCAAGACATTTTGGACAATTTCATGCTCCCAACTTTGTGGGAACATTTTGGGGATTGCCCCTTCCTGTTCCAACTTGACTCCGCACTGGTGCACAAAGCAAGGTCCATACAAACATGGATAAGTGAGTTTGGTGTGGAAGAACTTGACTGGCCTGGACAGAATCCTCACCTCAACCAGAAAGAACACCTATGGAATGAATTAGAGTGGAGACTGCGAGCCAGGCCTTCTCGCCCAACATCAGTGTTTGACTTCACAAATGCGCTTCAGGAAAAATTGTCAAAGATTTCCATGAACACAATCCTAAATATTGTGGAAAGCCTTCCCAAAAGAGTTGAAGCTGTTATAAGTTGCAGAGGGTGGGCCAACATTATATTAAACCCTATGGATTAAAAATGGGATGTTATTCAGTATATGCATTTGAAGGCAGATAAGAAAATATACCTGGCACCTGCTCACAGTGCCAAAACCACTGGTAAATGGTTTACTGACCATGGTATTACTGTGCTCAATTGGCC
>JAOVVA010141977.1:0-31382 GCA_028565275.1 Leiocassis micropogon | reverse complement strand
CTCTCATCCCTCCCCCCTGAGAGAGCTCGGCCAATCAGCTCTCTCTGTGCCTCCGGCTGTGAGAGGAAAACAGCATCGCCCGGGGTTCGAACCAGCGCTCCCCGGATGATAGGGTGAGCGCTTTACCACTGCGCCGCTTGGAGGCCTCCACATCCTTTTTTTAAACATAAAGTTAAATAAAATATGTTAAACTTAAAATTTGCATGATCTGAATTTCCACTGCCTGATTTTTTACAACCACTTGAACATTTTGACAAAATATTTATTTATTTTTTATTACTGATAATGGCTCCAAATCAGATTTCTTCCAAACATGCTAAATATGCTTTAAAAATAAAAAATATCCCTGATGTCACCATAACTACACCAAAGAGAGATACTTGTTTATATTCAAAGGCCAAACTGGGCAACTGAAGAGTGAAAAACAAATTTCAACTGTTCAGTTTTCTTGATCCTGTTGCAGTACACATTCCAAAGGGCACCGCTTGTTTGCTTGCCGTCGTTGTTAATAGCACATTATTATCATGCCAGAAATAGAATCAAAAAAGCACTTTGACCAGAATATGATTGGATGGAAAATTGGAAAATTTAGGTGCATTATGAGTTTATGTGTACAATGTCTGTAGATTTGACAGATAGTCACACAGCAACATTCCTCTTATTTTGAACACTTATTTTAAACATCATTCATGCAGACGTTTCCAAATATCTCTTGAGTGGCATAATGGTATAGCAGGTATAGCTCAGGTTACTGTCTGTGTGAACTTGTTTCCTGTGTTATTTTAACATAGATTTGTATGTGTGTCAACACAGGAAAATGACTCCACAACAGCAGCGTTCTTTTAGAGTACAAGAACAAAAAAATTATATCGCTGACAAGGTGTAATTTCTACATGAATCTTGGCCCAAAAGGGCAAAGAAAGAATGCAGGCAACTTCATGTGGACAGACAAACAGGAAATGTAATGGGCAGCACTGGAAAGAAGTATCCATGTACTTGTACAGACCAAACAGGTCCTTGACCCTACCAGCAGACTGGGGTCTGAGTGAAACCTGGAGGAGAGCTAAGATCAACAAGTTCCAAATGAGCTGTGGTCACAAAAAGAGGCAAAAAGAAGGAACAAGAAAGAATGGGGGCTTTGTGGGATCCAGTCCTGACTCCTGAACAGGATTGCAGAAAAAAAACGTCTGTTTCGACATCACATGTGCTTGGTAAGTGTGAAGATTTCTGTTTACACAGCTAGAGAAACATTTTCATGCATACCTGTATATTCATAAAAAGTAATACCACATCTTCTTAGTTTTAAATGCTCTGAGAAAACATAAATTCACCAACCCCCTGGAACCATTTGAGTCATTTGGGTTATATTTTTGTGTGAAATCCTCTTAAGCCAAATCATCCAGGGTAGAAAGCACTGCTACCAGATTTCACTGTTTTGTCTCAGACACCATGGCCACCACTAAACCTTAACTTATCACAGTGGATTGTTCCTATATGTGTTCCGGACATAAAAAGAGTAAAAAAGTATTATTTTTTTTAACCTTCTGCTTTTTTCCAGATAATAACTTCTGCAGCCTCTGTGTCTAGATACTCTGTTCTTAAAGAACATGGAGGAAAAAAATGGCAGGCTTCCTCCAAAAATATTTAATTTTAGTACTTCTGAGGATGTTGAACGTCAATTCATATCTCATATAATATAACTTTCCTGTTGCGAAATAACCTCAACCATCTGGAACCCTAAACCCAAAGTTACTCCAGTGTTTGTCTGAAACTTCCTTTTTCTGAAACAGATTCTTCTGCTATGTAATTGCTTCCCTGAGACACATTTTGCTGTTCACACCCCAGAGTAGCTCCCTGAGTATTACCAAATCCTGTTTTGACAATGCAAGGAAGAAAAGCATGAAATAAACACCAGCAAGTTGCGCATGAAGCTGGCCTCTATAGTGCACTCTGTTTGAACAGCTGAAACCAGCATGTTAAAAAAAATACAAAACATATTCTTTGAAGGATTTTTTTTTACATGTTGAACAGACAAAAACTAGGCATGCAACTGATAAATCTTTTTGTTCTTCCATTTGACATTTAAAAAGTATTTGGAGTACCACATCCTGCTTAGGGAATCTATTTGGAAAGTGTTTGGATGCTAAACAACCATTTACTTTAGATAAAGTAATAAAGTAGGATCAATATTCATAGGTGGTCATATTTATTGGCACAAATGCCACAACCACACTGAGATTATAAGAATGCCCAAACCCCAGCCACTGGATGCAGTGCTGGTCCCAAGTCTGGATAAAATAGGAGGATTGCATCAAGAAGGGCATCTGGCATAAAACCTGTGCCAAGCTTGTGTGCCGATTGGATGGTTCGCTGTGGTGACCCTTTGCCAGGAGCAGCCAAAAGACCAACAACAACAAGAAATGTAACAAGTAAATATGTTATATGGGTGCAGGAGTAAGGCGGCACGGTGGTGTAGTGGTTAGCATCTTCCACCTCCAGGGTTTAATTCCTGTCTCCCTGTGCATGGAGTTTGCATGTTCTTCCCGTGCTTGGTGAATTTCTTCCAGATACTCCGGTTTCGTCCCCCAGTCCAAAGACCTGCAGATTAGGCTAACTGGCGTCCCCAAATTGCCCGTAGTGTGTGAATGAGTGTGTGTATGTGTGTGTGCCCTGCGATGGATTGGGTCCAGGGTGTACCCCGCCTTGTGCCCTAAGTCTCCTGGGATAGTCTCCAGGCCCCCCACGAACCTGAATACATGATTAAGAGGTATAAAGGATGAGAGATGATGAGAGGGTGCAGGAGTGAGGCCTGGGCTGCAAATGCATACCTGATACACATTTATTTAAGAGTAGTCCAGCAATTGTCTTTGGAACACCAGGCCTAGGTAAAAAGCCAAGCTGGCAAAATGGAGAAATGTATCTATAATAAAATAAAAAAAGTTTAAAAACTGTAGATTATCATCGAGTCTTTACAAATAAGGTAGAAATGTATGTATTAAAGTAAGAGAACAAGCAACAGGTGGAAACAATCATGAATAGAATCAATGGGCAGATAGCATGAGTTAAGAAGTAGAGGAAGCATAGAGGACGTCCTGGATGTATGTATAAGGAATGATGTGCAAAAAGGGATGGACAGGAACAGAGCAGAGAATCAGGATAGAGTAGGAGTCATGGTGTATGTGATGTATGTAAAAAGACAGAGTCAAGAGATAAAGAGTTTTAAGTTTTACCTCTGGGACAAAATCAGGACAGGTCAGGAGCTGGGATCAGCTCAGTGAAGCAGACCACTGGGTCAAAGAATTCACAAATCACTGCCTTCTCTCTGAATTATATGGCTGAATTCTTTTGTCTTACAAACAGTGCTCCACGACATATGACATGTACATTTAACCCTTATCGTCTATTTAAATCTACAAAGACGATTGTTTACGTGTCTACAGATTTGGTTTGGTTATTAGGGCTTAATATAGCCAAAATAAATCTAAATTAAATTCAGTTTTGAAAGCTCACAATTTTCAAAGCATTTGCCACAAGGTAGAGTTAAGAGGCTGAGAGGTGCACACCAGTGGACCACATCCAAGCACAGCATTCTCCTTCACACAGGAACCAGTGTTGGAGCATGAGAGCTGGAGACGTATTACCAATTAGAGGCAAATGAAACAACACACTGAAATAATTAGAGAAGGAAACCTGACATAATGTCATTTCAACAGTCAATATACTGTAGGTCTTTTTCATATGCCCCAATATGACTGAGAGTATTGCCAAAGGAAAGACTGAGTAATTGAGTTTTGTGCTTTGGACTTGATATTATTTAACGTATTACCAACCAACTGAAGATCTTGCATTGCATTTCTGAAACACACTGTGATGAAATGTTCCAGTGAGTTGCTAAATCACTGTGGACAAAAGAAACATATCAGTTGCGTTCAGCTTATGTCCAACAGTTCTAAAGTGTCGAAAGAAAAACAGGACATATTATTAGTACATACTAACAATGGCTCTGAAGAGAGTCTGCACGATGGATCAACTGCCACAACTATGGATTTGATTTGACACATTTTCTAAATTGTATTTAATATAGATTTAGTTTGAAAATATTAATCCATATTAGTATAAACAAATCAGTAAACACAATTAGAGAAATTGCATTTAAATAAATAATAAGGGAAACATGCACATGCCTTATGTTTATATGAATATAAACAGCTATATGAATAGTGGAGAAGCCACTATCACCTTGCATGTCAAGGCAACACTGGGATCACTTAGAGGAAACAAGTCTTAGCAAGAGGACCTCATCCTCAACCAGTCAACTGGCACAGAATCTGGATGGTACAAGAGTTTTCATGGGTTCAGATGTCAGGAGTAGGACTGTTTTTGGGATTAGGGTTTTGTTACCTTAGAAAGAGGGGCAGGAGGTTATAGGGTTCAGCCAGTTCAAAGAGAGAGAGAGAGAGAGAGAGAGAGAGAGATTCTTGCTAGAGTGAAATAAGGATGCATAACTTATTTTAAACTATTATAATGAATAGCAGTCCAATCAACTGCAAAGAATAGAAGACTGAGGACACAGAGTTGTCACAGGTCTCAGGGATGCCTTCGACTCACTATTATTAGCATGCTTAAGTTCAGTTCAATTCAAATGAATTCAATTCTATTTATATAGCACTTATTACAATGGTCATTATCCCAAAGCAGCTTTACCGAATCAAAAGAAAAATATGGAAATGAGTATGAAATGTGTAAGAAAGTTTGTATAAATCAGAAAATCAGGTTGTCCCTGATAAACAATCCAAGGGTGACAGTAGCAAGGAAAAACTCCCTGGGATGGCAATTTGAAGAAACCTTAAGAGGAACCAGACTTGACATAAAACCCATCCTCATTTTGGTGATAAGGGATAGCAGGGAGTGAACACACATAGAATAGGGTCAGCACCAACATTTTCAGTCCAGCAAGGTTCACTGCTAATATCTGCATGGCCATGGGAGGTCAAATATGCCTGACAAACAGTTTTCAGGCTTAAATAAAAAAATCTGAAATAATGTCTTGAGGGCTACTCAAAGGTATAGAACTGGTATAGTATCTTCCACTTACTTAAACTGTTGTACTATTTCTAGTATTGTTTGGAAATCGGAAATTAGGAACCATGCTGTGTATATGATTTAAAATGGCCTAAAGTTCTATACTGATTTTGTACTGAAATGTCCTGACTACTGAGTTTTTTTTGAAGCTCACAGGACCTGCCTGGACATCTAGCAGGAGAGTATAATCTAATAGTGTAAAGTAATACTAATATCTAATAATGTATAAATGCATGTGTCATATATGGACAGCATTTTTTATTATCTGCATAAAGGAATTTCTAAAAACATTAATAACATGGACAATATGTTTCTTTCACAATTTTCACGTTAATTTGGAAGTCAGGCATGACACTAAGAACTGATAAAATGATCAAATCAAGTCGTATGATATTGTCAGAACAAAAAGTTATCGTTTATTTTGATAAACACTGTTTCTGTGCTTTAAGTGAGAAAATACCCTAAATTGATTAACTGAACCAACAGGATTCCAAGCATGTTGGGTTACGAATGTGAAGTTCATCAGGTTTTGGACTTTTATTTCAAAGTTTCACTGTGTTAAAGTGGTCATGATTCCCTTTGTTGCAACAACTTGTTGTTCTGCTGCAGTTAAATCTTATCATCCTCCACTTAGCCTTGATCTGAACTTGCCATCTGGTTCAAGATGGCACACAGTGGTAATCTAATTGGGTTTATTTGTTGACCAGAATAATTGTTAATGATCATTTAATGATTATTGAATAGTCAAACCTCGCTTTTAGAGACAACTTTAAAAGCTGTAATTAGAGGAGCAATAATGTCTTATAAACCTTTCAGTCCCTGATATATATACTAGCCCCGAACTTAAGCTCCAAAAAAGCCATAATCTTTTATGTAGATCCATGTTTTTTTTTTTTTCTATATGCATGTAGTGATGAGGCTGGTTGACTTTTGGTTGACTTATTGACTCAGACGTCTACTTGCCTCAAGCATTATTATATAGAATTAATACTCTCTTAATTGAACTGTATCAGATAGACACTTTTTAAACATTTTTTTCGGTCATTTATGAGGATCCAAATGAAAAGATTTAAATCTTTTTGTTTTACTTTTTTGACATTTAAAGCAATTTACTTAAGAACTTCAAATGTCAAGTTTCAGTGTAAATTTGTAATTTATAAATTTAAATGGCTTAATAACAAACTAAATCATAGTTCTAGCTCTGAAACATTAATAAAGGGTTCAATTCCCTAATCCCATGGGAACTGGAGGCAGGCACTGGAGACCCAATGTTTTTTGTTTTTTTTAAAATTACAAATTGTAAAAAATAAAATAAAATAAAAAAAAGAATGAACTTTGAGTGTTTTCAGCACTTTCCCTTCTCCAGAGGCTGCATTAGAGTTGCCCTTGTCTCTTCTGCCGTTCACTTTGGCAGTATACCCAGCTCTTAAAGTTAAGATTTATATTTCAGGTGGAAATAGGTGTTATCAACCTGTCAATTAATCCCAAAGACCCTAACACTGTCATTTACGGACTACATATTAAACCGTGCAAAAGGTGAGTGTTTCCCCAATGTTAGAGTGTTTGTGCAGATCTTGAGAAATGTCAATCCCTCCAGTTTTTTGTATGAACAGGATTCTTTAATTTATTTTAATTCAATTTATTCAATTCATGGTATTATAGTGGCACTGCTTCAAGTTTGGATTGAGTCCCACCTTTGGGTGGGTGTGTGTGTGTGTGGAGTTTGTATGTCTCCCTGTACATAGTGGGTAACCACCAGGCACTCTGGTTTTCTCCCACTATGTACATTTCTCCCAAAATACATGCAGAGTACACTAATTGGAGTTTCCAAATTGCACATAGTGTGTAGTATGACAATAAATCAGTCTCTGGTGTATCTGTGTGCTATATGTAAATTTTCTATTGTTCATGGCCATATGATTCATTTTCATTCCCACCTCTTTCCTAATTTACCTCATTACTCTCATATGAGCAGAATTATCACACATACAAAATTTCTTGCCTTTATCCTGGGTAACTTACAATAATTCTATCCTCTGAGTTGCAGAACATGGACCTTAAGCTTTTGTATTCCCCTAGGAGGAGCTTGGACTCATTTTTACAGTAAACTGGGGGAGACATTGTTTTGTCTTCTTGTGCTCATCTTACTGTCAGTTAAAAGTTCTACATCTGTGATTGATCAATTATAAAACAAATACACACACCACACACACACACACACACACACACACATATACACACATGTTTTTTTTCCCAAGCTTAGTCACTATCTTTGGAATATTTCCAGAATTCTTTAAACTTACTAAAAGTCTTTTCTCCTTAGTTACATATCACAAGCTACTATTATATGGGAATATCCCGCAAGTCACAAGTTCAATTAATTGTTCCTTTATTTTTGCGTTTTGAAAAAAAATTAAAATACACTGAATGTCTTTAAAACCCATTTCTATATGACATGGAAACATGAACTTCAGGTTAAGCAGCAATATTTTACGATGTTTTGCACCCTACTTTCCCCTTTCTCTCTTTTTAAGGACAGTAGTACAGAAAGAGCCACATTTAGCTTACCATTCTCATTTGCCGTGACCTTAAATAAATTTGAAAGAAATCAGATTCTTCATATACACTATTAAATAATAGATAGGACTGTTCAGTGATGCATAATGGATGAGACAGCCTTTGAATGCTTTTAGTTTTCTCTCGACCACATGATTTGAAGCAGCTGTACAGGAGCCTTCTAAGCCACATGTGGTCAACCACACACAAGTGAAAATATCTGTCTGTCCCTTCTTCTGTACATTGTGTTCCTGAGGTCTGAAGCAAAAATGAAAGAGTACAGAAATGGAGGGCTGGGCTCAATGTTGATAAATTGTTGGGATGATAAGATAGAAACCTGGCTGTATCTATATGCACATACAGATATAGAAGTCAAAAGTTTAGGAAAACTGTATCTAGTAGAATTACATTAATGGAGTTGGATAACTATGGTGGATTAACATAATGGTGGACTTGTGAAATCATACTGTTTAGGAGTATACAGTAATTTGCCTTTTTACGCCATCAAATTTGAAGTAAATAAAAGAACAGCCTAATAGAAAAAAATTAGATGCAATTCTAAATTAGCTATATTCACAAATAAACAGTACGTTACATGTCAGAGCTCAATCAGTAGTTATTGTTAATATGGTGGTGAACAATAACAATCATAAAAATGTACAATTACAACCATTACTGTTCGCCACCAAGCAATAAAAAATAAGAACTAAATAACAATTTTATTAAAATGATGAGTGTCTTTCATTTTTTTACAGTATTGTGTAACACAATAAAAATATTGTGTAAATATTGTGTAAACCAGCATAGTGGTTAGCACTGTCACCTTACACCTCCAGGGTCCGGGTTCGATTTGGTCAGGTTTGATTTCCACCTCTGTGTGCATGGAGTTTGCATGTGCTTAGTGGTTACTCTAGTTTCCTCCCACAGTCCAAAGACATGCAGATTAGGCTAATTGGCTTTCCTCAAATTGCCCATAATGTTTGACTGTGTGTATGTGTGTGTGCCCTGCAATGTATTGGCACCTCATCCAGGGTGTACCCCGCCTCATTGCCTAAGTCTCTTGGGATAGGCTCCAGGCTCCGTGTGACCCTGTATACAGGATAAAGCGCTATAAACGATGAGTGAGTGAGTGAGACTATAACACTGTTTGAAGTGTACATTCTCTCTGTGCTTGGTGGGTTGTCCCCTGTAGGTTGCAAAAAGATTGGGGTCCTCAGCAATATACCTTCCCCTTACAGCTAATAGTTAATTGCAGCCTGCAACCACTGCTTGAATGGAGAGATAGTTGGGTGGACAACTCAGACAGAGTGCTGGCATAAGAAAATAGTGCATTTTCTCTGGTCTTTTGCCTAATAGGACCATTCAACTAGATGGTTGAAAAACTAGCCTTGCTTATACATTTTTAATTCTGGTTTAATGAAAGCATTTTCATTAAAAAGTGGTCCCTCACAACTCCTGATCTAGGGTCTGTTGCACCTACCAAAACCATGCCATGCACCTGGGTTGCAAAGATCTCATCCTCGGGACAATAAGCTGTCACTGTTGGGTCCTTCAGCAAGTCTCTTAGCCTTCATCTGCCAAATGAGTAAATGTAAATGTAACAAATTAGACTTTATGTAAAGCAAAGGATAGCCTTTTACGAGCAGATCTCTTGTGGTTGTATTCTTGAGAAATAGGTATAAATAATAACAATTTTTTTATGTCTCAGAGATTCAACAGAAATTCAGCAAACAAATGCACAGATCAAAGACTCTTTTGCAAGACCTCATATAATGGAACTAGTTCAAATATTTAAAATCCTCCATGATGCCTTAGCCCAGTCACCTGGAATGAAGCAGGAACTATTAATCACAGCTGGAACAAAATCTACTTGTTGAAAACACTTTGAGTACTGCATAAAAAGCAACACTACTCGACTATATACATAGTTATGATCTCACAAATGTATTAATAATTTGTCCAATGGATGAAACCAGTTACTATGCAGGTTAAAAGAGATAGCAAGTCTAAGAAAACCACAAAATCAATGTTATATAAATATATATTTTTTACATCATACAGAATCATGCAAAAAAACATGACACCTCTGAGTTAAAATAACAAAATAATTATTTAGGCAGTAAATATTTTACAGGCCATGAGTCTCCACTCACCTCCAAATAATGTGATAAATAACTATTGATATAGCACATGAGTTATATATATTTTTTTAAGTAATAACAGGAAAGTGAGGGAGAAAAAGGGGGAAAAAAACAGTTGGTTGCCTTATGAATTATGACAAGGATCAGGATAATTTACAGCAAAATCTGGTTGAAAAGAGGTTAAAAGTTTGACCTCAAACATTCATTCCTTTAAAAAAAATGTTATAAGAAGCTTTGAACCGTATTAAAACCTACTGTGTGTAGTGAAGATGGCTAAAAACTAAATGTTCTAAACTAAAGACTACTGTATTATGGTCCTTAAAATAGGGAATGGTAATTTTCTACAAGTGTCTCCAAATGTCTTAAGCCCAAATCCCACTTTCGTTTTATTTTTTGTTACAAATCAATACAATTTGCTTGCTGATGCTCCAACATACTCTGACATCACAGCAATCACAAGCCAGTTCAAGCAACATCTGACATCCTAGTAACTGCATTTAAAGTAAAAACTAGGCATCGGCCTTTTGTTTTTAACAAAATGTAAATTATTAAACAAAACATGACAATAAAGAATATAGTTAGATAGTTCCCACCAAAAGGTTGTCTTTAGTTCTTGATACTGTGTGCTTCCCCTTTTGTGTTGCCAAATTGGGTGAATTAACACCTAATTGAGCAGTTTTCATTTTGATTGGTGTTAGCTGGGGGGAAAGTTTGGCCTGGTGTGAGATGAGATTCATAATTTTTTACACTGTGCTGCTGCTATTAGCTTCATACCTTCGGCTACACACACTGTGGAGCTACAAGGCAGAAATTACCTGCAGTGCCAAAGTGCCACCCCAACAATAACAAGTGTCCCACAGTTCAAGTATCACCATCCCTGTTTCTACCTGCAAGCACAGAAGGGGAAAAGACATGGCTACAAACACTCATCTCTAAATCCCTTTTCTTACTTCCAGCCTCCTGGTGTGTAGGAGACAGATAAATCACACCACACTGTAGGTCCTTGATAAACAGCCTATCCTTAGACTGCAATCATGCCACCCACTCAACTTAAGGGTCTCTTTTGACAATTATGAGAAACAATGGGTGATCTCAATGAAATGACATCTACAGAGGACAGAGACAATCATTCCAGAGGCCACAAGCATGAAATAGTTGGCCAGCTTGCACACGGATCAAGCCAGTCATAATTTTCCTGGCTTGTCAATTGGCTGAACTGCAGTGTAACTTTATTTGGCTACGAGTAATCATTATGGATATAAATTGCAATTTTGTGACTTCACAGATCCTTGTGTCAAAAGTTGAACATACTTAAAATGAGCAGCACTCTGTTTGTGGTTGATTAGATTTTATATGGCCTCATTCAGTATCTAAACGAAGCTGTGAAATAGTGCTTGGCCCGTTCTAGGTCTGTTGAAATATTTCAGTTAACCGCTTAATCAGTTACACCATAAATGCCCATGCCAATGCTTTCTGTGTTTCCTTGGTATGTTTTCTTTCTCTACACAATAGTTTTCCCACAGAAATACCTGACATAGACATACACAATTATGGATAAGATTAGTATGGGACTGGTTCTCTCTCATGCCCAACTAGCTTTAATGGATTTCCCAGTTCTCAAGGTTTAAAAGCATTCTTCTTCATCCTTCCTGATAGCAGTACACTATGTTCCTCTATGTACTTCCTCTATGCACAATGTACCTGAAATAAACATCTTTTTTTCTTTCTTTTTTTTTTACATTATGTGGACTATGTGTCATGATGTACTGTGACAGTTCTAAATGATAAAACAATATTGTAGATTATAGCTTAATGGACATAATTAAGCAATATCACACTCAAAGTCATGTTGTTGACTTCAGCCCAGTCACATGGAATGAAGCAGCAAGGCTGTGTTACAGTGACACATATCACGGCTGTGCTAATATTTAGTACAACAGCATGGCCTCAAGTGTGATATTACTTTTATACAACAGTTCCACAGACACACAAATATTTTCAACACTTATCATTTCCGTGCTTGTTTAACCAGTTATTTTGCCTTTACAATACATATCGTTCCACAACCAGCAGTTGGTCACTAAGAGTAAGTGTAATTAACAGAGGTGAAAGTAGTTTTAAATTCTTAACGCCACTATGTAGCCAAAGGTTGAGGAGAATAAAACATGGAGGTGGTGGACAGTCCAGTAAATCTCATACATTTCCACTTTAGATTATCAACTATGTTAACCTCTCGGTTAGAGAGGGTTTTGGGATTAAGCCTTGTGTTAACTAGATGCTAGTTAGCTTTGCAGCTTATGTAAGCCATGACCACAACAAAATGGACGGTTCAGAGGCAATTCGGAGTAACTATTAAGGACACAAAGTGTTGTGTAAAATGTGTATAATGGTATAAGACATGTTCTTGCTGAAAGTGCCTCCATGAATGACCTATGCTGTAACTGACAGTTATCATAATTAATGATTGTTAGAGCACTTGTGAAGTGGCGTAATAATGAAACATTCCAGTTCTCTTATGCTCTATATCACCACTCTTGGGATGCCTCTCGTCATAACGAATTACTCGATCAGAACTAACTTTAGCATAAATTTAAGTAAATCATATTGGATTTTTTTTTTTTCACCTATTATAAACACCTGGAAGCACAAAACACAGCTTTAAAAGTATCCAGCACCAAAGTCTTAGGAGCAGGGCTGTGCGGGTAATTGGGTAAAATATGCACACTTGACATATAAGGTAGCAACTCAGAGAAAGAACTGTGCACTGTTTAAAAATTTTAAAAGCTTCTTGTCAAACAACATTTTTTTGGGGGGAAAGCAATAGAGAGGAAAATGTGACATATTAAGCTACACTATAAGCACAGTAAAACTGGTTCCAGCTGCAAAATATTATTCAAGGCCCAGTATAATTCTATTAATTATGTAACATTTGTGAGGTAGCTGGCTGAAAGCTAACTTAAGTTTAAGCTATGATATTTGTCACCACTGAAACACAAACAAGCAGTCTAAAGGATGTGCATTTATCGCTTAGTGGGCCAAAGCAGTAGTCTGGTTATAATTAAAGTGATATCAAATCAACTGAAATTTTATTGCAACATCTGGCTGGACAATAAATTTGTAACCAGAAAGTACAATAGAAACTCTGGTCTTTTAGGTCTTTTAAATATATACAGTATATACACTACCGCTCAAAAGTTTGGGATCACTTGGACATTTCTCTGTTTTTGTTTAGTGATTTATTTTCTACAATCTACTGTACAACAATACTGGGGATTTCAAAACTATGAAATATCCCATATGGAATTAGATAATTATGTAACAACAACAGACAGTTGTTATTTTAAGACATGAAGGTCAGCCTTTCTGGAATAGTTCTTGCAAGAACAGTATTGTTAACTGCGTTTGCTAAATCCATCAAGCACCATGATGAAACTGGTTCTCATGAAGACCTTCCCAGGAAAACAAGACCAAAACTTACCTCTGCTGCAGAGGTGCTGCATAAATATAAAACAGTGCTCACGGCAGTGGCTATTAAGCTGTGTCTGCTACTTGTGCTCTGTAAAGCCTTCATAACAGCTCTAATCTGAGGTGCTGTTGATCTGTGATTTTTGAGCTTGGTAACTCTAAATGAACTTCTCTGCAGCAAATAACAACTGACTGTTGTTGTTACTTAATTACCTGATGCCATATGTATTATTTAATTTAAAAAAAGTTTTAAAAAAGATGTCATTGTATATAGTTAATTAGCTGGTTTAGTTAATGGGTGGAAGAAATATATGGCAGGACTTTTGCTTTCTGAAACCAGAGTGTCCACTTCTGCACAAAAAGGCGGAAAATAGGGAACTCTCAAGTAAACTGCAACTTCTGTTGCAAATTTCTGTACGATGTTTTTCAGGAAACAATCAGGCCGGCATGGTTTGAGCAAGTGACACCAGAGTACTGCAGATGTCTTTTTGAATGCATGCCTCCAAACCTACAGGAGGTTTTAAAGAATAAATGACTAAATATAGATCGTTTAAAGCAATTTATTAGTAAAATTTATTCTAAAGTAGAAATTATTAGTAGAAATTATTATTACTATAAATATTATATGTAAATATGTAGATAACACATAAATAGACAGACTCCTTAAAGTTAGAATAGCAAAAGGATAAGGTAAAGGATATAGTGCATTAAATCACTTATATACTGTACACTACCATGAAAGTGCATTTTCAGAGATAGAATCTGTGACTGTTTTTTTCCACACAGGAAGTTGAGGTTTCTTATTTGAGATGCTCCAGAGATTTTATAGACCCAATTATGTGACATAAACAGAGCTGCAACTTTGACCTTTCTTGGGCTGAACTTAAAAATTGTTTTGTTATTAATTAATGTAGTTGTGTAATGTGTTAAATTGGACCCAAAAAAAAGATCAATTCCTACTTTAATGGAGTTTTTAGTTTTCAAATTTTAGTTTTCAAATGTATTCCATCATATCATCAACTGAAAAGTGATCTAATTTATTTTGCCCTGTGACGGAGAACTAATGCACCTTTACATGTAGAGAACATTTAGAATGACTAAACAATTAAAACAATATAGCACAAACATACAGTATAGCATAAAGCACATAATGGTGGTGATCTTTATATAAAAAACAGCAACTCCTGAGAACTGACAGGACTAACTGACTCCTGAGTAAAGACAGCACTAATACTTAACAGTCAGAATGAAAAAATCAGAGGTAAATTTGGTGTCTGGTATGAAGAAAGCTTATAGAAAAATGACCCAAAGTGTTTTATTGCTGTTATTACACAGTACTTTTGATATATTATTTGTTATATTTTACAGATTTAAAGAAATACACCTGTATGTGTTAAACTTAGCATTAATGTTGTGTCACATATGCAAGAATTAGTTCCCTCTCCATCCTGTGTCTTTTGCTCTCTTTCGAATTTAATAAAACAAACAAGACTCTACTGTGGTAGAAATATTCTTAATAATTACAGTATAAAGAATTGAAACTGGAGACTCCTTGTAAATATTCTTACAGAAACCATCTCCAAATAAATAAGGATTTTTTTTTTCCTTTGATAAAAAAAACACAATGGTTTTAATCTGTTTAATATTAGGATTAGATTGAGGGGGGCATTCAACATACAAGTTGCTGTCAGTGAGCTACTAAAGAAACAATAAAATATTAGGATAAGTGCATTAATATAAACCTGTGATTTGAATAATAGCTGAACTACGAGTCAGTAGTGCTGTGCTGTTATTGGAAATTAAAATGTGGGAATTCAAACACATCTACGTTATGATAATGAATCAAGACAAGCGATAAGATTGGGGGACAGTTATTTATTTCAATAATTTAGCCTCTCAGTATGGAGTAAACTTATGGTTCTCTTTAAAGTAGCTGGAATAATTGCCTTCTGTCACTGAAGATTTGTGTCTCGCATGGAGTAAACCGTTCCACACAGAGAAACCACCACTCGGATGACTAACATTATTCCGGAGATTGTCTGTCCTGCTGAGTTTACTGTAGCTTCAACACACCTGGCAATGATAATCGGATGGTACAGAAGATCCAGACTCCAGAGTGTAAAATTAAGTCTGGAGTGAAACTCTGCAGGGAAGTAAACCCTCAAACACAGGGCAAAGTCTAATATAAGCTGATAGCATGTCAATACACCAATTTTTAAAGCTTTCCTGCTGAGTGCTAGGAACTCAGTGGCCTTTAGAACACATACATGGTAGATCAGAATGTGTTTGTATTCAACAAAATGTGAATGTGAAAAATGTGAAATGAGTACAATACAAATGCATATGCAGAATCTCAGGGGAAGGACAGACCCATATACATGAACAAAACAGGTCTGTGTGATAATGATCTACTTTCCTGTCCATGTCCAGATTTGGACTTCAGATACACCCTTTTTACCATTTCCTATTGCAGATTGCAATTCTGCTCCAAACTCCTTTAGAGGTTATTTATAGTTGTTTCAAATAATTTGCACTAACCCAGAGAAGGCTAATGACAGTCACTACTTAGAGATGCTTTGGCAACCCAATAGTGCTTATTTTTGGCAGATTTCAGGTTGTTGCTTCCTTTATAAGTTTCCTAAAATAAGTTCCTTTTCATTATATCTTTATTCCGGTACTATTTGAAGAGTGGCATTCCAACATAACCTGTAATGGCCTTAAAATGAATAGTAATGGGATTGAGAAAGAACCAGATTATGTGAAAATTTGAACATGAGTGTATGTCTTTCTCTTCTCTTGTACATGGACACCAGTTTGAAGTGCAGTGCATGTGTTTTTCCCCCCCTTTCGGCTGGCCCTTATACATGCAAACCTGTTATTCAGGCAAAGCTAATTACATTAACAGACATAAGCTTAACTCTTTATTAACTGTAGCTAAATCTATCATTATAGTTAAAAGTTTACAGGTTAAATATACAACAATATTTACATTTTTACAAAACCACTCGCCTTTCCAAGCGGACTGGAGTTTAAGAGGATTGAACATCTTTTACAATCATAAAGTTGTCTAGAAATACATATTTATTTAAATCTTTAGCGTGCCCTGATAGACTTTCACAATATGCAGGTGAAGCAGGGAAATTTAGTAGAAGAAAACACAAACAGGTTGTCTTTTAAAAAGGAAAATGTTTTTCAATTAAAGTGGGTGAGGTTCAAGTTTGCACAGAGAGCTATAGAGAAACTTGGGTCAGTTAGGGATTGTGAGTGCAAGCTCAGTGTTGTGCAATGGTGCTAGAAGCTGTTTTTTGCTGGATCCCAGTCCCCCTTGAGAGTAGTCTGAGAGCCACACGCACATGCACGCACACACACACACACACACACACACACACACACACACACAAACACACACACACTACAGGAGAAACAGCATGCTCTCTTTCAGTTTATCAAAGGGGAAAGAAGGTAATTACTTAGAGTGCAGCTATCATCACTTAAGACACAATTACGTCAAAGTGTCTCTGGTATCGAAAGCCAAATCAGGAAACAATAGATAACATTTTGAAAGAACTGTGTAAAGGATATTTGGCCATAGTGGAGTATGGTTCTGTTTAAAATAGAATCTGAATTTGTGTGAACAAGTGCAGTAATACATGAAGTAATATAAAAAGTTAGTAACATGAGAAGTCAAAACTGTCGCAGTTCACTACTGCACAAGTATATCTTACTTTTTACTTTTATTGTAACATATAAAGTTCTACTATGATGTAGTTTAGGGATAAAAATGTATTGGCTTCAAAAACAGCACGAAGGTTATTTGAAAACTGTACTCAGCAAAAACACAGAGCATGATATATAGATATATCCATATAGATATATGAAGTATGAAGCACATGGCTACTGAGGAGCTACAAGAAGCAAAACCCCAGTGTTCCTTAATGTTATACGAAGAAATAGATTGGGGTTTCCTGTTTATACAGTACAGTATGTGCAGTTTTATATAAATGTGATTCTAAAGAAGCAAGCTTTAAATATATTTTTTTCTAAAGATTTTATCTTTTTTTATGATTTTTTTAACAGTCATATTTTACAAACATAAGAAGTATGAAACAGATTTTATCATTGTTTTTGTTTAAAATTTTTTTTTCCTGAGCATAAACACCAACCCTTAAAATGGGCACATTTTGTTTTCACTGGGGTAATGAGTGAAAGTGAATTAGTTCCCAAGGGAATTTCATATCTGACTTAGGAAAATTATTTACTACTCAATAAGGAACAAATAAGGACATAGGAATAAACCTGTCGCAGTGACTTCATTGTTGAAGACTGTAATCTTATTTCGTAAATGTGGTTCCTTTCTTTCTAAATTTTTCCATATATTGATTAAGGATTAGAGGACACTTCAATCTCCAAATACATTTTCTCCCTTATTGTATGTTTATACAGAGGAATCAAATTTGGAAAAATAAACAGAAAAATCTACTTAGATTAATACACATTTTCTCACATTTCATACACATTTTCATAATTTTCCTTTGATTGTGTAAAGTTGCTTTGCAACAATGCCCATTGTTAAAAGTGCTATACAAATAAAATTGAATTGAATTGAACTTAGGTAAGTAAGGAATCTGTATAAGAAAAAGCTCAATTAAACATTTACAAATCAAAAATATAATTGAGGCAAATATTGTACAGTATTTAAGGGTAATATTAAATACATTTAATGTAACAAATTTAACAAATTTGAAACTAGAAGTTTTTAAAAACAAATTTGCATTATATAATCATGTTATTCTCCCTACTCAAGTTATATGATAGATAGAACTTTGTTCTTGATGTGAGTGAATTACTGAAGGAAACGTTTGCTTTGCCTTTTGCTTCGGTGTCAAATCTCTCTCTCTCTCTCTCTCTCTCTCTCTCTCTCTCCCCCTCTCATACTTACACGCACACACATACCACCACCTGGCATAGCTTGTAATCCCACCATGTTACTGGCGTTAATAAATTGTCATTTTATGCTTATCTGATTTGTCTATTAGATAATGTTTAGATGAAATCAATTCTTTTTTATTACCATTGCAATTTCATTTATGAATGCTGGAGCAGGAACACCACAAGAGACAAGGTTAATGTGTAGATGTTGATCTCATGTGCTCTGTTTGGACTTTTTTGCTGGACATGATTTAGCTTTCAAATAATAGTTCTGTTCAACAAATGCCAAAGTATTGCTATGCTGTACTGTCAAATATACAGAGCAAGCCCACACCAGATGGGTTCACCACAATGCTGTCCAGTGCTAAGCCATTAAACAGAGCCTGGGTTAGAATGGTGTCAGGCCAGTTTCCTATTTATTGACAAAAATTATGCCCTGGAGCACTTCATACTGACAAGACCAAGTGGACAAGCATAATCCGCAGCATTAATGGTGGGACAAATTCAGATCAGAATGAAATATTACACACTAATGTTTATTTATAATTTGGTTGTAGGAACTATGGCTTGAAGCATGTAAGTGTCTGACATTAGCTCTGCTTTTTATGTGTATCAAGGGAATAGAGAGAGAAAGAGGGAGAAAGGGAGATAATTTTTTTAGTGTAGTATAACAATGTTATCCACTCAGTCAAAGCATATTTCCCACATTATAAATAAGAAGTGGAAAGAAGAAAAAACTTCACTGTGACTTGAGTCTGCATGGCTTGTGTACAATTGATGGAACTGTAGTAACAATATACTTGAGGAAAATTAATAGTGAATTAAAGACAACGACCCGAAGTTAGAATAAATAAATCTGGTGACATTACTTTTTTAGGCAGCATTAGCTTTAGCCTTGCAGTATCAGGGCTGGGGGATTAAATCTTAGATTCCAGGCTGGATGCTTGGGTAGTCTGATTTCACCCACAGTCCAAAGACGTACAGTGTAAGCTGATTGGTATTTACAAATTGCCAGTAGGGTATGACTGTGTGTGTGAGTGCTTATGCTCTGTGATTGGTTAGCACCCCATCCAGGGTATACAATGCTTTGTGCCCTAGGTTCCCTGGGATAGGCTCTTGGCCTCCCAGCAACCATAGACAGGATAAGTGGTATGGACGATGGATACATTGATGGATTAATTTTTCATACAGGGCATTCGGAAAGTATTCACAGCCCTTCACTTTCTCCACATTTTGCTACAGCCTTATTTCAAAATGGATTAAATACATTATTTTTCTCAAAATTCTACAAACAAAACCCCACAATGACAACATAAAAGAGGTTAGTTTGAAATCTTTGCAAATTTATTAAAAATTAAAAAATCACATGTACATAGTAAGTATTCACAGCCTTTGCCATGACACTCAAAATTCAGCTCAGGTGCATCCTCTTTCCACTGATCTTCCTTGAGATGTTTCTACTAGATTGGAGTCCACCAGCTGTAAATTTAGTTGATTGGACATGATTTGGAAAGACACACACCTGTCTATATAAGGTCCCACAGTTAACAGTGCATGTTGGAGCACAAAGCAAGCCAAGTCCAAGGAATTGTGTCAGGGACCAGACTGAACAGGAGTGGAAGGGAGCATTGTGGAAGGGATTGGGTCTAATGAACAGGTGGCGGGGTTAGATGGTGAGATGATCTGCTGAATCTCATCAGATGACAGGTTGGAGAATTCTACCAAGGGAGGGAAGGTCCTGAGGTTCTGCTGTAGGAGTTTGGTTGGGAGCAAACTGGCGGATTGCTGCAATTTTTCTATCGTAGAATGTGGCAAAATCTTCAGCAGTCAGAGAGGAAGGGGCAGGAGGAGTCGGAGGGTTAAGTAGTGAGGAGAAGATGTTGTGCAGAGGCTTCCAGCTTTTCTCTGTAGAAGGTAGTTTTGGCAGAAGTCACGTCACAAGAGAATTTGGAAAGAAGAGTCTGGTAAGAGACGAGATTTGCATCAAGCTGCGATTTCTTCCATCTTCTCTCTGCAGTTCTTAATTCTCTTCTGTTGTTGCGTAGTACATCAGATAGCCAAAGAGCAGAACAAGACGTCTTCCTTGGTTTAGATGACAGCGGGCAAAGGAGATCTATGGGTGAGGAGAGAGCGGAGAGGAAAGTTTCAGTCGCAACTGGAAGTTGTCTGAGGAGACCTGCTGGTGGCTTATTGCTGGTCTTATTGCAAGTGCAGACGTTGCAGGCGGCAACATATTGTCGAGTGTCCACTCTGATCAAAGGCGACCAAAAGCGTTGCTGTAACAGAGCGAGGGTGCGAACTCCACCAGGGTGACGGGCTAGTCACGAGCTATGACCCAATTTGAGGACTTGGGGGCGAGATACCAGCGGGACAAAGAGTTTGTCTGGTGGTGCCTCTGGGGCGCCAGGCTCTTGTTGCAGCTCCTACTTAACCAGAACTTCAATGTCGAGGAAGGTAGCCCCAGACTTTGTGACAGAATGGTGGAAACTGGAGTGTCGTCTGTGACTGAGGTGAACTGACAGGAGAGGGAATCGGGCTTGGTGTACTTACTCCCTGGTCGAAAAGATAGGGAGAAGTTAAAATGGGAAAAAAAACAAAGACCATCTGGCTTGGCGAGTGTGCCAATCTGAGATACTCAAGATTCTTGTGGTCCGTCCAAATGAGAAACGGGACCTCGGTGCCCTCGAGCCAGAGTCTCCATTCCTCCAGTGCTAGTTTTATTGCGAGTAGCTCCCGGTCGCCAATTCCATAGTTTCTCTCTGTGATCGAAATAGCAGCAGAGATGTAGTTTGCCATCAGTTGGCGACCTCTGAGAAAGCACCGCCAAGAAAACGTTGGAGATCCTTTTGAGTGGCTGGTCTGGGCCAGTCGGTCACTGCTTCCACCATAGCTGGGTCCATCTGGACCTTCGACGGGGTGATAATGGAGCCAAAAAAGGAGACGTTTTTGGAACTCGCACTTCTCCGCCTTTACAAACAGTTGGTTTTCAAAAAGCCTCTGTAGGACTTGCCGAACATGCATTCTGTGTTCCTCCAGGGAGTGAGAGAAAATCAGGATGTTGTCCAGATAGACAAATATGAAAATGTTCAAGAAGTCCCTGAGAACGTCGTTGACCAAAGACTGAAAAACAGCCAGGGCATTGGCAATGAACGGCACCACCAGGTACTCGTAGTGTCCTGATGGGGTGTTAAAAGCAGTCTTCCACTCATCCCCTTCCTTGATCCTGACTAGATGATAGGCGTTACAGAGGTCAAGTTTAGTAAAAATATTGCCTCCCTGAAGGAGGTCAAAGGCAGTCGACATTAGGGGCTTGATTGGAGCCTTCGTTGACGTTCTTTGGGAGAGATCCGGGCATGGCCCACCTGCATGGGTTCCAGGAGTGGTCTGGGGCTTGGCGATGACGCAGGGCTGGGAGTCTGCATGGATGGGGCAGAAGACCTGGGTGCAGAGGCGGTTCGAGAATGACGCCTCTGTGTCAGTCGAGCGTCCATGCGTCCAGCTAAATCCATGAGGCCATTTAGATTGCTGGGAAGTTCCTGGCTGATTAGGTGGTCCTTAACACCCTCAGAAAGACTGTGGAGGAAAGCATCATAAAGCACTTGGGTGTCCCAGTTTGCGGAGGCCACCAGAGTCCAGAACTCGATGGCATAATCGTAGGCAGAACGGGAACCTTGGCGAAGTCCCAGTAGGTGTCTCTCAGGGTGTGGTTGAACACCCTCCTCATCTCATCGGTGAACGATTAAAAAGAAGAACATCATGGGTCATTAGCATCCCGCAGTTCCCCATTCACAGGCCCTTTCGGTGTGGAGCATGATCACAAAAGCCACTCTTGAACGTTCAGTGGGGAAGGAGAAAGCGTGGAGCTCCAACAAGAGAACAATGACAGGAAGGAGTGGCAGATTCCCGGTTCACTGTTTAGGTGAATGATGTGGAGTGTGTACTGGGACTGAAGGAGGGCTGGCTAGTAGTTGCTAAAGTTGAGAGGTGATAGATGAAAGAGTCTGGGTCACCTGCTGGATACTTTGCTGGTGAGAGCCCAGTAGCGCCCCCTGTTGTGAAAGCGCCTGCCTTAACTGATCCAAGTCTGCTGGGTTTGTCATGGCCGATGTATACTGTCAGGGACCAGACTGAACAGGAGTGAACCCAAAAGCAGACAGATAATTTATTTGAAAACTTTACTGTCAGGGACCAGACTGAACAGGAGTGAACCCAATAGCAGACAGGTAATTTATTTGAAAACTTTATTACTGGCCAAAGGAGTTGAGCTTGCAGGCGCAGCAGGAGCAGAGAAGAGAAGCTGTGCTTGTGAAAGAGGGTATTACCAGGCTGTGTGGGGGAATCCCCTGTGACAAGGGCAGAGGCGTGTCGAAGACGGGGCGGAATCACTGCAAACCCAGAAGTGGGATGAGATGAAATTTTCAACGGTTGCTTAAACTTGAACAAAGGTAGAGATAATGCAATCGCGGCGTCCGATGTTCGGGTAGTTAGCCCTGCAGAGAGTGAGACAGACAGCAAGCTGACGATGCGCTCCTGTCCACAATCTGCAAACGCGGAAGTGCCCACAAGCACGCGTAAACACAAACACACACAGATTGCCAGAGATTGTGAATCGGGTGGAAGAGACAGGCTGGATAGGAAGCCAGTAGAATATAGCTGCGCTCTTGTCCGCAATCCAGAAGAGAGAGCGAGAAGTCCGTGAAACAGAGCCGGGTCGGCAATGAGAATCCAGCAGCGGAGGCAGTGAAATCCGGAAGCATGATCCAAAAGCAGTGTTGTAAAACAGGCGAGGTAGATTAATCCAAAGAGAGGGGGATAATCCGAAGGGCTAGGCACGAGACGAAGTCCAAAGAACAGGCAAGGTCAAACACAGAAACGAAATACTAGAGAGTTGCAGGGAAAGAGCAGGGGAAATAGGCACGCAAGTAAGATACATCGGCCAGGAGTGGATTCTTCGGCATCTATTTAAAGCCACCAGTAGGTTGCCAAATTAAGGACAGGTGTACTCAGGTAATCAGCGCAGGGAACACAGAAAACCTTGGGTGGAGTTATGACCTGGATGTCATGGGCAGATTATGCAGGCTCGTAACAAATTGACTATAGACCTCAGAGACAAGATTGTATCAAGGCACAGATCTGGGGAAGGGTAAAGAAAAATTACTGCAGAACTGAATGAGATGAGCACAGTGGCCTCCACCATTCATAAATGGAAGAAGTTTGGAACCACCAGGACTCTTCCTAGAATGGGTCGTCCAGCCAAAGTGAGCGACTGGGAGAGAAGGGCCTTAGTCAGGGAGGTGATCAAGAACCTGATGGTCACTCTGAAAAGAGCTCCAGTGTTTCTCTGTGGAGAAAGGACCATTCCAGAAGAACAACCATCTCTGCAGAACTCCACCAATCAGGCCTGCATGGTAGAGTGGCCAGACGGAAGCCACTCCTCAGTAAAAAGCACATGACAGGTACCTGAAGTTTGCCAAAAGATACCTGAAGGACTGTCAGACCATAAATGTTTTTGTTGTTGTCCTTCGGCACCAATTACAGCCTCAAGTCTTTTTGGGTATGATGCTACAAGATGGTTTTTCTTTTGGAAGGTTCTCCACAGAGAAACACTTACAAACTTAACCATCGGGTTCTTGGTTACCTCCCTGACTGCAGAAATTTTACTGTCCCCTTTGCCAGATCTGTGCCTCGATACAATCCTGTCTCAGAGGTCTACAAACAATTCCTTGGACTTCATGGCTTGGTTTGTGCTCTGACATGCACTGTTAACTGTGGGACGTTATATAGACAGGTGTGTTTCTTTTGAAATAATGTCTAATCAACTGAATTTACCACAGGTGGACTCCAATTCAGTTATAGAAACATCTCAAGGACAATCAGTGGAAAGAGGATGCACCTGAGCTCAACTTTGAGTGTCATGGCAAAGGCTGTAAATACTTATGTACATGTGATTTTTTTTCATTTTTTATTTTTAATAAATTTGCAAAGATTTCAAACAAACTTCTTTCACGCTGTCATTATGGGGTTTTGTTTGTAGAATTTTGAAAAAAATAATGTATTTAATCCATTTTGAAATAAGCCTGTAACATAGCATGTGGAAAAATGAAGCACTGTGAATACTTTCCGAATTCACTGTATACCTACAATTCACAAAAGTAATCCAACAATGTTTCACATCTAAGGAATCCATTAATCAACTAACCAATTGAGCTAGGCTCAAGTGATCACCACCTCAAATAGCAACACTATGATAAAATGTGATATAAGTTGCTAACCAAATTATTCTGTGGTTTCAGTAGCTTACTGTTTGTTAACTGTATGTTAATTTATACAGTCCCTGTTTCTAGCTACAAAGATACATCAACATAGTTCCCCATTATCCTAAGCATTAATTGAAGCCTGTACCAGTACCTAAATATGAATAGTTTGTCTATGGAATACGAAAAATGGACCTTTACTGATTTTGGCAAATTATTGTTTTCTAACATACAAGATTGACTAAATAGACTAACTTGAAACCATTTAACTTTACGGCATTCCGTAGATGCCCACATAGAGAGCGACTTATATTTTTATCATTTTGCATCTGAGCAGTTGAGGGTAAAGTGTCTTGCTCAAGGGTCCAACAGTGGCAACTTGGTGGCACTGGGGTTTGAACCAAGGACTTCTCGGTCAGCAGCCCAACCACCTCAGCCATTGAGCTACCCCTGACTCCTATTCCACTATATAACCTACTTTTAGAAGCTTTCACATTTTGAGCAAAGCAAAATATGTAGGTGCCAGTTTTTTTGAGTAAAAGCAGACAAGCTGACACAAGCTAATTGCAGTAGATATTTCTGTCATGAAGATACTTCCTGTTCAAAACAGCAAGCTGGTGTGACTGTTTAAATATGTTCAGTGGATTTTCGGAGAATGTTAAAGAAGATGTTTTTTTTTTGTTTTGTTTTGTTTTTTTACACTTTGCTACAGTTCTTGCAGTCATTCCACAAGTAATGAATTATAGGTGTGTGACGCTTAACGTCAGCGTTACATTATAAGAAATAGGACATTATGTGATATGGTGGTACCTGCACTATGACAGTGAAACCGAACTGGTATAGGAGAAGGCTTATGATGCTGAAACTGAAGTTTGTGTATTGTTTCTTAAAATTCTCATGCACTTCAGTAATCATTTGAATTAAAAAGGATTTGTGTGCACCAAAACTTACTTTACCCCTTGATCTAATGTGCTGCCAGTATTTGCTCTGACTCACTACAAAATGACAGTCAAAGAACGAGGTGGGTGATGTTTTCATTTAATCTAAACCAACCAATTGCATACGTAAATTAACCCAAATACAACTGCAATCTGATTTGTCCACTTTGAAAAAATTGTGGGAGATGGAGTTGAAGCTTTTAATAAAAAAAACAAAAACAAACAACAACAAAAGGAGACAAAATTCTAACTGATATAATTTTTTTCAACAGCATTATGACTCAAGGAAAACATGCACAAAATATTGTCATATTGTAATATCAGTTTACAATGCTTCTCCTTCATAAAAAATCTATTCAATCACTATCATGGGTTACCAGTATGTTTCTTCATTGTGAAATGCAAATATCCCCACAGGTATTTGGCTTACAAAACCAACAGCTTATTGTCATATTGTTGCTTTTTATACAGAAAAAAACTGAAAAACTTAAATTAATCTCTCTCCACTCTCAAACATTGGTACTGCTAATGAAGCATGCAGGTGCTAAATGTAGGGTTTTCTCTTTAATTTTGAATGGGTTTAAAAAAAAAAATCTTTAAGCATCTTTAAAATCTTTTAGTTGGTTTACAGTTGTGTTTCTAGGCATACATTTACTTTTTATTGTGATTACTTTTATATGACTCAGTGTCTTTATTAGCTGTTCCTTTTTAGCAAAAGTTAATTGACTTGCAAAATTATCGTCAGGCGCTGAAGACAGGTACAACTGCAGGTATAGTTGGTTATTATGAAATCAGCACACAAATGTGAGACATGTTTAGGGTATTTCTCACTCACTCATCGTCTATGCTGCTTAGGGCACGAGGCAGGGTACACCCAGAACAGGGTGCGAATCCATTGCAGGGCACACACTCATTCACACACTATGGGCAAATTGGGAACACTAGTTTAAGTTTTTGGACTGGACAAGGAAACCAGAGTACTCAAAGAAAACCCACCAAGCACAGGGAGAACATGCACACAGAGACGGGAATCAAACTTAGCCAGGAATCGAACCCGGTCCCTGCAACAGTGCTAACCACTACACAACTGTGCCGCCTGTTTAGGGTATTAATAAAAAATGTAAAAAATAAAAACAACAGCAAGTTAGAAGATTAGCAAACAAAGCAATATCAAGGTAAAAAAAAACAAAAAAAACAACCAGAAACCCAAAAATGTGACCAAAAACCAAAATATCTAAACAAATAAAATAATGCTTGATAAGTCAAGCAAAAAGACACTGATTTATTATTTTGAAACTAAATGATTATCCAAGGTCTGTGGTAGTGGTTGCTGGGGGCAAAGTGAGTGTAATCAGCAATGTGGTGAGTGGGAATTTGTTGTATTCTAGATGGGACATGTTTCTTGGGCAGGAGCTTTTCTGGGAATCAAAATTCAACCCATATTCTGGTGTTGACCTAACATCTATAAAACTAAGCATTTATTCTTATAACACTTCTGAAAACCTAAAGGTAAGTTGAATCTAATGTAATCTAATCTAATCTAATTTAGTGCATAGAATGTTGTTTGTGATACAGGCAGATTTTTTTTTTTGTATTACCTGAAGCCATAATACATACAATATATAATTTACGTATAATATGTGAATTGTATCATAATTAAATTAAAATAATGAAACTCTTATAAATTGTAGATTCATTACAATATTCCAAACCTTTTTTATTTTAATTTAGATGACAGTTCATGAAAATTAAAAATCCAGTAGCCAAAAATATATAGCAGTATATTTTATTTAAAAAATAAAATTTTCCAGAAATTCAGGAAAAATATATATTTTTTATTTATTCATAAAATACTAGGTCATTGCTCCTTTAGAATAACTGTGGCACTGCTGAGATGTTCGTCCTCTTGACGATCAAATGTATAAATCAGATGTATAAATAGATAAAAGTGCAAGCAACTCTCTGCAAGAGTGTCTGCCAAAGGCTGTGAATATAAAATGTAAATGTTGTTCTGGTCAAGTGAATTGGTTAGCCAATCAAGCACAGTACTACCATGGTCAGCAAACCAGTTAGTGGAAGTTGTGACACTGTGGGCAGGTGCTAAGTCATGTTGTAAAGGGAAATCAGCATCTCCATAAAGCTTGTCAGCAGACGAAAGCATGACAAGCTCGAAAATCTCCAGGTAGATGGATGCATTGACTTTAAACTTCATCAAATCATCAACGCTGGACTTCAAAGAACTCGGATTCTGTTCCTCTTCACTTTTCCTCCAGAGATCTTAAATTCCATACGAAATGCAAAATTTACTTTAGGCTTTACATGGCTACTGGGCATGTACTGAACTAGACTGAGAGAAACACTGTATTTATACTGTATAAATAGTAGTTTACTCAAGCTTGAAATCAAATATTCTAATGTTATAAGATCCTGAATTTTCTTGAGCTGTAAGCTGTAACCATTAAAATAAAAACAATACAGGCTTGAAATATCTATAATCTATATAAATAAAAGAAAGGTTTTGTCTGTACATTGGTCAGAACTCGCTCTTTCAATGATATATTTATGTTTCATTCATTGGAGGACCAGAAAACTGTTTTTTTCCCCCCTCAAGGTGGATATGGCTATACACGTCCCTCAACAGAGCCAGTAAACACGATAGTTTACCATGTATACACAGAAATGAAAATCCACCTACCAGGTACCCAAATCCTCACAAAACACAAATGAACACGCAACACAACATGGCTTACTCCAAAAAAGGCAAGTAGACTATAAAAACTGAACCTTCAAAGATGTATGCACAGATCATTGTATGTTTATTCTTCCTGCAGGAAGTTTAAAACCAGTTTGTCCTTAAACAATTGTGCTAATTAAAGAAGACATGTGAAGCGCTACTATGAGATAACACAGGTTGTTAGAGCAAACATATCCGCAGCAGTCTGAGGTGAGGACGTGTAAAATGTCTGAACTGAGAGCACAATCTAAAACTGTTCTTTATTCTGTTTGTCCATCATTGGATGCTCTGATAATGCCAGCCAGATGACAATCTGCAGAACAAAATGTTTACTATGTAACTGACGATTGAGTTAGTGGGATTTCCTGAGGCACAGGAATTCTCGGATGTCCTGTAAAGCTGGAAGTCTGTGATGAGTTCTACTTTTCTCACTACTCCCTGGAAAGCCTTGTGGTTGTGGGTGGAGCAACTGCCATATGATAGAGTGATGCAGCAGTAAAAGTTTGTGAGGATGTTCAGGCCAATTTTTCATACTTCTAAAATTTTAAAAAGTCTAAAATCAAATGACAAATCAAAACCACACTAAGGCCTATGTCCCCTCTCCACTACTGCTTTCTTGTATACACTGACCAGTCTTAATCAATGAGCAACAGTGACCACCAGCAAACTGGTCAAAGGATCATGGGCACCCAAGGCTTACCCATGTCCGACCAAAGGCCAGCATGTCCTGTCTGATTACACAGAAAAGCCAATGCAACATGAAAAAAGTCAATGCTGGTCATGATGGAAAGGTGCCAGATCACTCAGTGCACTAGTGGCAGTATAGCCACAGGTTCAGAAGTGGCAATATAGCAATACTTAGGCTTGAACTCCTAACCTTCATATCTGAAAGCTAAGGCCTTTATACCACTTTGTTCCAATATGTACTAGTATCTTAACAGCCCTTACTACATCTTGTATTTTTTTTATCTTGGTAATAATAATAAAAATAATAATAATAATGGCTTTTGTAGAAAGGTGTCAGGTCACACAGTGTATTGCAACTTGCTGCAGATTCGGCTGGGTTGTTGCACCGGTCTGCACTATACACAGAGTGCCCATGACCGTATTCCCCTGAGAAAACATCTACAATGAGATTAGATTAGATTAGATTCAACAAGCCAATGAAATGCAGTTTGTATTTAATTGCATATATAAAAATTGCACTTTAAAAAGAGAAAAATAAGGCTATAGGGAATGGGCACAGGAGCATCTGAACTGCACTGTGAAAAAATTGAAGAACATAACCTTGTTTGATGGTCCACGAGTAGCTTACCTGGGGAAAGAGTATTCCCTAATGACAGTGGCCTCTTTCAGCAGGGTAATGCACCCAAGACACATTCAAACATAACATTCAAATTATTCATGAATAATATTTGGAACATGACAAAGAATTTATGTTGACTTTAAGATGTTGGCCTTCAACATCCTAGACGTCTGACCCACGAAGGCCCAACCTTGCAACTGACAGGATTAAAGGGATCTGCAGCCAATATCATAGTGCCAGATGCCACAGTATGTCTTCAGAGGTTTTGTGGAGTCCATGCCTCACTGGGTCAAAAGTGTGTAGGTGGCACAAGGACTTACCCAATAGAAGCAGACAATAACATTGCAGTTGCTCAATAGTTTAGCACTGGAGTTTCCTACAATCTACCTGAGCTTCCAATAATGAACTGGACTCCATATCAACTGTTATATGGAACTTCCATGTACTGTTATACTGAACATATATATAAAGTATATTGGTTAGATGTATGAGAGCAGTCTGTATGCTTTCGCAATTGCATTATCTGTAGATCCACCCTATGTCTTTTAGGTGTGACTTTTAGTGTTACTCCACCTTGTGCATATACTCTGAATCCACATTTTGCTTAGTTTGCAGGGACTGTACAGAGCAGAGTTATAGCCTATAGGTATACACGTTATACTAAGGGAGTGTACAGAGCATGGTTACAGCCTACAGGTATATACAGTAGGGTATACAGAAGGAGTGTACAGAGCAGGACAGCTCTGTTTTTTTGTTTTTTGTCTCCCCCCTGCCCCCCATTCTGTGTGAACTTTAGTGACTGCTGTGTTTGAAAATCCCAGGAGATCAGCAGTTTTTAAAATACTTAAACCAACCATCTGGAAACCAACATCCATACCATGATCAAAGTCATGGAGATCACGTTTTGCCCCAACTGAAGCTCTTGACCTACAGTATATCCGCATGCTTTTCTGCATTGCTGTGCTTCTACATGATTAGCTGATTGGATAATCGCATGAATGAGCAGGCTTACAGATGTTCTTATTAAAATAGCTAATGAATGTATTGTATTTATAGTGCAAGCGTGGTCCTCAGAAGTTATAAAAGAAAGCCCCTGTGTAAACATGAGGCTACAGTGGGATACTGGAGCCTAGCCACTTGTTAATAATAAGGTTTATCTATGAATGCCCAGGTCTACACCTTTATTAGGAGGCTAGGATGTAGTGCATTAAGAGTCAAAATCAGTAAGGGATAATAATAATAATAATAATAATAATAATAATAATAATAATAATAACAACAACAACAAAATACTCTATTTGAGTATTGTAATTCTTGTTTTAATCTTTTTGCACTCACTTTTGTTTGGGGATTATTTTTGAGTGTATGATTGTGGTATACATAGAGTAGTAAAAAAAACCTGAAAAAAAAACTGTAACTTGAAAAAAAGTGTTAGTTTTCCAAATGTCCAATAGCCACTTGGATTGATTTCATCCAATTTTATGATTGTCTGGATTACAAAGTTCAGGAATTATACTACTGATTTATTTATGAGGTAGTCCTACTAAATAATAAGACATAATACTCTGGTTTTCTTTGAAGCACAGTACTGCCCATCTGGTGCAATATTTTAATGTCAGCTTGCACTGTGCAAAATCAACATGCTTTCTATGACCGGTTTTCATGGATGTTTTTTTTTAAAAATTAAAAAGTAGAAAAGGTTTAACATTATAATACAGTTTATCACAAACATTTGCACTGCTCATGATTTTTGAACCTTTATTTATTTAAGGCTATTTAAGTTTTGTGTGTACATTCGTCAGTCCTTACTCTTTTAATGATATCTTTACGTTTCATACATTCCCTTGTCAAAAAAAATATTTTAGTGTATTACAAATATATTGAAATCCTCGATAGTACCCTGCAAATATACTAACAAAAAATTGTACTATCAGTTAATATATAAAAAGTATACTAACATCATGCTTTTACCAAATT
>JAOVVA010141936.1:0-10471 GCA_028565275.1 Leiocassis micropogon | reverse complement strand
GTGCAAGTTGATCTTGTAGCTAAACTATTTGCTTTGGGTGAAAGCGCCATCTAGCGATCATTGTGTGTCAGCGACAGTTTCACATTCAAAACAATAGGCGGTCATATGACTGGTGAATCGCGTTAAAAGTAGGTGACACTGGCGCAGCGCTTCTAGTGTTAATATTTGTATCTACACTTGTTATGTTACTATAGAGAATTTCAAATGCATTAAATTTGTGTCAGTCTTTTTGTATGATAGTCAGATTATCATTGTAACTAGCTGCGACACCTCCTTCTCCTCTACCAGTTAGCCGAGGCTGGTGTAAGTACTGTAGCTGTATTCAGGATAACTAGCTTTATTTAATGCTACATACTCATTCTGTTTATTCCAGGTTTCTGTTAAACACAGTATATCAAAGTCCTGATCCGTGATAGTTTTATTAACGATAACCACTTTAGATCTAATATTTCTGGGACGGGCCAGAGCATACAACTGCAAACCTGTTGGACATGTGAAGCGCAGAGGTGGTGTGCTCCAGTGCCTTAGCCATAGTTTTGGCTAAGCACGTTTGTTGCCAAGTCGTCACCCACTCGCCCCGCTGTGAGGGCTCTAATGCCAGTGTCGGTGGCTGGCTATCTCCCAGTCTTTCCGCTATAGGAATAACACGGCTCTTGTGCACTCTAACCCTCTTTAAATCTATTTCACTTCACTTAGAGAGAAAAAAGGGACAAAGTCTTATACCGGAGCACTCTGGCCACAGTAATCCTGTGCAGGTGATTTAAATTCTTTATAGCTGACTCATCAGAAAGCATCTGGAGCTCAGTTATTTTGCTTGTGTCAACCACAGAAAATCGTTTTTGAATAGGAAAGCATAAGAATTTGAGAGTTGTGTGAGAGCATGAGAAATTGTGTGTGTCTCATGCTCGATTGGTGAGACGTGGCAGCTTTGCATATTTCATGCACCAGTCCTTTAGAATGACTTTAGCCGTAGAATTTGCCTTCAGATCTCATGTAGCAAAAGCTTGGCTGAACTTCCTGAAGAATCTGAAAACATCTGTCATCACAAATATATTCTCATGCCTATTAAAGGTGCATTCTAGGTTGGTGGAGTCTACATCAACAACTTAGAGTGGATGGTCAGTCAAAAATTATGTTTGGATAGCTTAATTCTGGGCTGTGGCATCTTTTGTCAGCACACACCTTTGATTTTCTTTACCCACTGCTCTGTATCTCTGTGTATTGTTTCATGTATTTTACAAAACTAAATTTTACCAAAAAAAGTTTTACAATTTCATAACCATAAACAGCACCAGCTGATGGCATAATTGTGCAACTTAGGAGAAATATGATTGGCTTTTAACAGACACCTTGTTTCTGTATGTCTCCGTTACCTTCTGTCATGGTGTTACTAATAGTTAAAGTGTAAATGTACACAATTTTTACTGTTTGTAGCTTTTATTGTTTTAACTATACTATATTCTATTTTATTAATTATGATATGCATGATACAATTTTCATGGTTAGAGAAAGTAAATAGATGAAATTAAAAGGGAGCTTTGTGACGCCACTAAACACATGGGTTATAAAAAGCATGACAGCTTAAAATAAAAATGTACCAGTTGTTTTTCTGGCAAATGTATTTAGTTAGAGACATAATAAGCAATATTAAACACTTGCAATATTGCAATCTATTGATTCTTCAATATTTTTTGTATTTACTTTAGTTGGGTTTATTATTGTGCAAGACAAGAGATGTTAATTATGTTTAATTAAAGTATAAATTAGAATATAAAATTGTGCCTGGTTCCTAGATGGATTGAAAAATGTTAGGTCATATTAGGAGTGAACAGCAAGACAGGAGAAAGAGGCAGTGGTTGGAGTGAAATGATACCTGGAGTAAAAAAAAAAATAGCATTACATTTTTTTGAATGTGGATAGCAATAATTCAATAGGTGTCACTAACCTGTCACTTCTCCTTGCTCAGCCGTGATGCACACATTAGGGGTTTCCTATCTTTTCCTTACTTTTGCATGCATTCAAACTTGCAAGAGGTCTCAAGCCTAGAAAAGTTTAAACTAGCAAATCAGCTTTAAATGGAAAAATAAGGAACTTTTAAAAGTTTTAAAATTAAAATATGTGAACTTTTTTTTAATGTAAAATCATGAATTTAAAGTGTGAACAAATGTTTAGGAGTGTATTTTTGATGCTAAACAGGACAGCAGCCATACAAGGTTTGTGTGACAATGATAAATTCCATCCAGATGAACCAGACAATTTTCCTGCTCAGTTCGAGGCACAGCATGATGAGAAGGTAACCACTGCATTGTCCTGGGCTGTTTACACTTCTAGTATTTAGTGTTTATCCATGTTGCTTAATTGCAAAAAAATCTTAATCTCTAAAATGATGTTTACTTAGCGAAGCTATCAGTTTTACTGTGAGAATGCTTAAACAGGATGAGCACCATAAATCTGCAGTCTGCTTCCGAGTAAATGTGTATGTTTAGTGATATGGTGTACTAAAATCCACACGTAATGCCTGATTAAACAAACACTGGTGGATGTACTTGGCGCCACATAAATCTGCTTGTATCTATGTTTATTAAATTAAGTTTCTTATAAATAATATGTTCTAAAAAGTATAGTCTGTGTTAAATGTGTATCTTGGATGGCATTAGCAGTATTCCTACTATTGATTCCTATTTTGATTCAGTATCCAGTAATACAAGTCCTTTTGTGTCAGCCTTCTGTTCCTCCTATAGTTTGTCTCCAGGCCTCTAGAGGTCATTTGTATTCCCCTTAGCCTTAGTTCTTCCTTGTGTTTCCTCATTAGTTATTCAGGTCACCTGTGTCTTGTTTCCCCCCAGTGTATTTAAGCAGTTAATTCCCCCCCCTCTTATTCACTCGGTTTTTGAGTCCCTGCTCTGTGTCTCCTGCTGAACGTCTGGTACGATTCAGAGTTCCCTGTTGTAAATTCCTCAGTCCTTTTACTTTTGATTGTTCATTTCCTGGCCGTTTTCTCCCCTTGTGGAAGTTTTTGTTTGAGAGTTCATTGTTTTATTTTCATTAATTCCTCTAGTTGAGGAAGAACCTTTTGTTGATTATAAACTGCCTGTTTATATTTTGTTATCTTTAAAATAAATCTACTCTACCTGTGACTTTTGCTTTGAGTGTTTTCAGTTGGGTCCAAACTTATCACCTCTGTGGCTCAGTGGTAAAATCCTCAGTGGTGAGCCCCCAGTCTGACAGAAAAACCGAGTCAGTCATGGACCCATGTAGTTGCTCAACATGAATCATCCTTCCAGCCACAAGGCCATTCCCTTCCGACAGGAGGAGCTGATGGCTAAGCATTCTCAACTCCTGGCAGAGGTGAGAAGTTCAATCCACCAGATTGCTGAACGGCTCCCTGGCTCCTCAGTCTTCGGCCCCACCTGCCACTGCACAATCGCAGGGGCCTACTTCCATTTCAGAGCCTCGCCTACCCCCTCCCAAACACTTTACTGGGGATCCTAATTCCTGTCAGGGCTTCCTTCGAGCTCCAGCCCTCAAGTTTCCCCACTGACCGCTCAAAGATTGCTTACATAATTACCCTTCTCTCAGACAAAGCACTTTCCTGGGCCTCTGCAGTGTGGCAATCCCAGGATGCCTGTTGTGAGTCATATGTGACATTTAAGGAGGAGTTCAAGCGAGTCTTTGATCATCCAGTCAGTGGTCAAGAGTCTTCCAAGTGCCTGCTTACTCTCCAACAAGGCTCCCGTAGTACAGCAGACTTTGCCATCGAGTTTCGGACCATCGCAGCGACGAGTGGGTGGAATGATGAGGCGCTGATGGTCTGTTTTCAGAGAGGGTTGTCGGAGTCCCTACAAGATGAGTTAGCCCCCCGTGAGCCAACTACTGATCTTGAGTCCCTCATTACCCTGGCCATCCGTCTGGACAATTGTCTGAGATAGCGTAGGTTGGCTCGTCGTAAGGTTCCACTACCCCAAGTACCTATGAGCAGGTCTGTTTCGCCAGTTGGTGTGCCCCCCAGAGTGCCCCTAGTCCCTAAACAGCATTGTGATTTCCCGGAGAACATGCAGTTGGGTCACTCCAGGCTCACTCCTAAGAAGAGGGAATGCCGCGTGAGGGAGCGGCTTTGTCTTTACTGTGGATCTTCTGGCCACTGTCGCTCCTCTTGTCCTGAGCTTTCGGAAAATGGGGGGCCCCCGCCCAGCTGTGAGAGGGCTGTGATGGGGAAAATTGGAGACCCTCCTACTAACGCCATCCTAGCCATCCCGGCCACTTTGTCTTGGGAGAGTCACCAGCTTCCGGTCCAAGCCATGATTGATTCTGGTGCTGCTGGCAATTTCCTGGACCTGTCAATGGCTAAACAACTTAAGATCCCAACGCAACCCCTTTCTCACCTCCAGGCAGTGACAGCATTGGACGGCAGACCGCTGGAACCGAGGCCACTCAATCCCTGCAACTTACCATTTTTCAACACTAGCAGAAGGAGACCTTCTATCTTATTGACTCTCCTGAGTTCCCTGTCATCCTTGGTTACCCCTGGCTGCACACACACAATCTCCACATCAACTGGGCTGCTAGCACTATTCTCAGCTGGGGCGTCACTTGGCAACCTACCTGCTTACTTCTGAATCCACCCACACCTAGTCGAGAGCTTCAGGAGCTTATTGACCTCTCTCAAGTCCCCAGGTGCTATCATCAGTTCAAAACAGTGTTTAGCAAATCCCGAGCCACCTCCCTACCACCTCACCGCTCCTATGACCGTGCCATTGACCTGCTCCCTGGTTCCTCCCTTCCCAGAGGTCGGATCTTCTCCTTGTCTCCTCCTGAGTAGACATTTACATCAAGGAGTCCTTGGCAGCCAGCATTATCCGTGCCTCTACTTCTCCAGCCAGTGCAGGCTTCTTCTTTGTGAGAAAGAAAGATGGGGGTCTCAGGCCGTGTATCGATTATCGGGCCCTCAACAAGATCACTGTTCGGAATCAATACCCCCTTCCTCTCATGGCCACAGCTTTTGAGTTACTATAAGAGGCTTCTGTTTTTACCAAACTAGATCTGCGCAATGCCTACCATCTTGTTCGAATCCGGCAGGGTGACGAATGGAAGACAGCCTTTAACACCCCCACAGGCCACTATGAGTATCTGGTGATGCCCTTTGGACTCACAAATGCCCCTGCTGTATTCCAAGCCCTAATTAATGACGTTCTCCGGGATATGCTAAATCTATTCATCTTCGTGTATCTGGATGATATTCTCATTTTCTCAAGGTCACTAGACGAGCACAAGCAGCATGTTAGCAGGGTCCTCCAGATACTTCTTGATAACCATCTTTACGTGAATCCCGAGAAATGTGAGTTTCATGCCACCCAGGCTCAGTTTCTTGGGTTCATTGTCACTACTGGCCATGTGTAGATGGACCCTAAGAAGGTTGAGGCTGTCCTTAATTGGCCCATTCCCACTTTGAAACTTTTATAGGAAGTTCATTATGAATTTCAGCTCTGTGGTGGCTCCCTTGACAGCGTTGACTAAGGGAGGAGGAACCAAGATTTTCTGGGGTCCAGAAGCATCAGAGGCTTTTCCAGGATCTTAAACACCGTTTCACTTCCGCTCCCATCCTCTCTATCCCTGACCCAGAAAAACCTTTTGTGGTGGAAGTAGATGCATCTGAGGTAGGCGTAGGGGCCGTTCTGTCACTAAGAGGTGAGGACAGTAAATTGCATCCCTGTGCTTTCATGTCTCATCCCTGTGCTTTCATGTCTCATCGCCTTTCAGATGCAGAGCGCAACTACCATGTGGGGGATCGAGAGCTGCTAGCGGTAAAACTTGCTCTGGAGGAATGGCGCCATTGGCTTGAGGGGGCTCTGCATCTGTTCCACGTTCTCATAAACCACAAGAACCTGAAATATCTCCAGCAAGCTAAGCGGCTCAATTCTTTTGTATTTATAATAAGGAAGAAAACAGTTTCATTCTTTGTATATGATTATAGAAGTAAACTATACATACATATACTGTAATGTGCAATGTGTTAACTCTTTTGATCAAAGTTATAAAGAGTGGTCATTGGTTACAAAACTGTTTGCGAGGTCATCATGGAATTCTATATTATTTAAAATACATTTCTCTATCACCAAATATACTCATTTTCTCCTTACATATTAAGTTTGTATTAATGCCTAAAACAGTTATTCAAAACTCAGTTATTAATTAATAAAAAGCCCGTTAACACATTAAGCCATCATACAGTATGTCATTCTATTCATTCCAAACTCATTATTTTGAAAGATAGACGATTATTCTAATAATATTTTTGTAAAGTGATATAATGTTAGTCAAATATAAAGGCTTTTGGGGTTTGTCATGTTTTTTGTCTGTGTACACTATTGTACTGTGTATCCCTAATGTTTTTCATAGGCTGTTTTGTAAATAGACCAAACATAGTCTGTTTGTTTCCTCTGTTTCTTTCTCCCCAATGCTCGGTATCAACAGAAAAGGCAGCTGGCATTTAAGGCAGTTGGCATACACTCCTCTGCCAGCAGATGACCTGCTTTGATCTGCAGAGACATTTGAACTGTTTAAAAAAAAGTCTCATTTAAGCTCCTCACACAACTGGCCCAAAGTGGCTTCATGGCCTCCTTCTGTCTAAACTCCAGTGGTGCCACATTCATTATGTGAAATTTATTATCACTCATTGATTGCAGTTTATCTGACAACCATCATGCTGCGGCTCAAGATTTTCCTATCTATAGGAATATCCCTTTGGTTTTTAGTCACTTATGTTACACAAGAGAATATTTTCAAATGTTCTTGTAGTCCTATATTATGAATATAGAATTACAAAAACAAATAAAATGCACATAACCTAACAATGCAGCAAAAATCCACAATTTGTTGCTAGATTAAGAACCCCTGTACGGGGTCAAATAAGTGGGAAGTAATTTTTTTTAAAACATTAAAACATTTATGGAGCAATTAGTCATCTTCATCTGTTTACTTTTAACTAGTTAATATAGTAAAAAAAAAAAAAAAAAAACAGTATAAATTCCAATACTACCTTAAATATCTTCAGCTTCAACTACACTATATGGAATTTTTTTTATCTGCCCATGCAAATTGTATAATTTACTCTCTTTTTGCATATGTTGATAGTACAAGGTCTGTGTTTGAATTAAATGTGAATCTGGGCACTGAGTTGGCACACAGTAGAAGTAAGATCAACAGAAATCAGACTGTTCAGAGCAGAAATTATGAATTTCATTTTTATTTTCTTTATGGTAGGAATTTATGGCTTGGCTGAAGGTATGATAAAAGAATATATTTACTATCCTTACGGTCTACCCTGGGGAAATGCTCAGCAGTACTGCAGACAATACTATACCGATCTGGTTACCTTAAATAGCACAGAGGAGCAGGAGCAACTTATGGCGATTTTTTCTTTCTATTACACTTTTGGTTGGATTGGGTTGTACAGATATTGGAAAAACCAAGATTGGCAATGGTCTGATGGACAGCCAGTTTTATTTACTCCGTGGTATTCTGGCTACCCTAAATCTGATTATATTGACGATGATAAGAAGACTCCAATATCATTTGACTGCACTTTATTTCAGAACAAACAATGGCAAAATTTTGACTGTGGGTTTTTTTTTCCCTTTTATTGTTATACACATTTGATTTTGGTGAATGAAAAGAAGACATGGGATGAGGCTCTTCAGTTCTGCACCATAAACTACACCGGCTTGGCTCATCTACCCGATGCCACACAAGTGCTTCAGGCACAAACAGAGATTGCACCGAGCCAAACAGACAATGTGTGGACAAGCCTGCGTTTCATGAATGGAAACTGGTTCTGGGTGAATGGAGTGCCAGTAGAGAATTCCTATTTGCTGCCACCATGTCCAGCTCGGCCTTATCACTGTGGAGCTTTCAACTCCACAACAAACGTCTGGCAGAACCGAGACTGCAACGAGAAGCTAAATTTCCTCTGCTACATGTGAGTAATAAATGTCCAGGACAAGTCAGGTTTCATAGATAATTATCCTAGACATCATTGCATTGTTTCTAACCACTACTTTACATATAGTACAACTCTGTGGGGTTTGTAAAGAATAGCCAGCCTTTATTAATATTCATCTAATATTAATTAATATCATTATTATTGCAAATGTATTTGGGGCATTGGTGGCTTAGTGGTAAGTTTCTCGCCTGCCATGCGGAAGGCCTGGGTTCAGCTCCCACCAAATGACCAAACCCCTGACAATGAATGCAGTACCCAGCACAGATAAAATTGGAGGGTTGCATCAAGAAGGGTATTTGGCAAAAAAACTTGTGCCAAGTTGTGGGAGCAGCTGAAAGACCAATGATTATTTATAAGTATATATAATAATAATAATTGTATTGTATATCTAAAATGTTAATTTTTTTTATCTAATATGTTTACTTCAATCATCAAATATGCAATTAAAAATGATGTGGACATATAAATTTGTGTGTTTTACCAGGTAAAAAATACACACCTGCTTTAAATGTAAGTAAAATTTTACATCCTCGTGAAACATACATTGAAAATGCAGGCAATGATGCAATGTGCCCTCTCTCTGAACAGATGACTTTCCACAAGAAGAAATGTCCTACAGGAAGATTACATGCAGCACACACTACATTTACTTTTAGTAAATAAAATATATCATATGTTTGACTTTCCTTATTTAAGGATAATTGGTACAGCATTGAAAGGGAAGGGAAGAAATTAACAAATGGGACATTACTGGCATGTCAGGCATGGAAAATAAATTTTCTTTTAATGTGAAAATTACTTCTGCAATGTGAGGGAAAATTGTGTGTGTACATTCTGTGATGAGCAATGATGAGCAAAACTAATGAGCAAAAATTAATATGATAAATCAACTAGGTATGTCATGCGATTCATATATACTATATCAATGTATAAATATGAAAACATTTAATATGTATTAGTTTTAAGTGGTTTGGTTTTTGGGGGAAAAGGTTCTTGTGTATACAAAACTTATGTATTCTCAACAGAGTAAGATTTCTGGTTTTGAGCTCTGGGAAAGCCCTTCTCAATTTCTAACTTAAAAACAGCATTGCAAGGTTTTATTACTGCACTTGCTTTTGTGTGGACTTATTGGATCTGAAAATGGGGGGGGGGGGGGGGGGGGTTTTAAACTGAAATATTTGAATTTAAAAAGCAATATGAAATTCTCATTAGTACATTTCAAGCTGTGAAATTTCAAAGTCTTGATTTCAATCTAGGATACGTTTAATTTAATAGAAAAATTCAAGCTCTGAAATTCAAGGAATAAAATTCAATACAGGAAAAGCAATCGAGCCGGAACAGAATCCATCCGTCAGTCACGTGACCCAGGGAAGTGGATGTCTTCGATACCGGCTAATATCTGACTAATTATATATTGTCAGATATTCTAATAATTTTGTGCTAAAAGAATTTTGTCAAAGTTTAGTTAAAGTTGGACTAGCATGAGACGCAGACTGATGCTTTTACACACAAACAAGTGAGAGAGAAAAAGATTCACAGTACAGTATATATCATGATAAAGGTAGCCTAGATATAATGATGTTGAACTTATGTGTGTGTATAATCCCTCAGGACAACTTGATTTAGTCCCTGACTTTTTTTTTTTGCTTTCAATATACTGTACGTTGTTCTCCAGCGCATCATCTGGCCTTACAATGGAGATGAGGATAAGGATTGTGTACTTGATGCAAAATGCTGTATCGTCAGTTCATCAAAAATTGTATATATGTGAAATGTATGTAGTAACAGATATAAAGATACATAGTACTTGTCAGTGATTTATTTAGTAGGTATGATAAATCAACTAGGTAAGTCATGTGATTTATATATACTATATCGATGTATAAATATGAAAAAAAAATGTATATGTATGTATTCGTTTTTAGGGGTTTGGTTTTTTGGGGAATTTTTTTTATTATTATTATTATTTTGGGGAAATTGCTATACTTTATGTAAATGTGTGTTGATGTTACTTAAACATATCAAAGACATGTCCACTAATCAGTTCTGGGGTTGTTACTCATAAAAATGAACAGCATTAGATGGTGTCCAACTTAAAACGAAATTGCTAAATAACTGCATTTACAGGCCAGAAGCACAATCGACTTGCTTAGTCACCAAAGCATGTATTTATACTAGATTAGTCTAGATTATTTGATAAGCAGTGGTTATACCTCAGGAGGAGGTGTTTCTGTAATGAGACTGACTAGGCCACTCCAGGACCTTGAAAAGCTTCTTACGAAGCCACTCCTTCATTGCCCGGTTGGTGTGTTTGGGATCATTGTCATGCTGAAAGACTCAGCCACGTTTCATCTTCAATGCCCTTGCTAATGTAAGAAGGTTTTTAGTGAAAAACCACGATACATGGCCCCATTCATTCTTTCCTTTACACGGATCAGTCGTCCTGGTCCCTTTGCAGAAAAACAGCCCCAA
>JAOVVA010141885.1:0-10474 GCA_028565275.1 Leiocassis micropogon | reverse complement strand
GTGGGAGCCTCTAGTGACGGGGTGGAATTGGATACTACTAAATTAGGGGAGAAAATCTGAAAAATTCGGAAAAAGGGGGGATAAAGTTTAGTATGGCGTTATATTCATGCCATAGTTTAGCCTTGTTCTGGGTTGCAAGTAATCCATAAAAAAACAGGGAGCGAACTAGTATGATTTCACAGCAGTGTATTTTTACAGCTTAACTTTACATGATTAAACCAAGTTATTTGAGATTATTATTGAGTAAGTTATTACTTAGATGCCAGTAAGTACATTGGAGGAAGGAGGAGTCTTCTACTTTCAAAACAACTTGAGCGGCTTGCCTGATCTGCCTATGCACTATGATAACAAACAGGTTACCAGTGGCGGCTGGTGCAAATTTTTATTTTATTTTTATATTGAGCTCAGCCTTAAATCACATGCTTTTCAAAAACTTACGTGCCTACATAGACACTCGTTAACAGTTTATTGAAATAAATAATTACTATGTTCTAATTATTATGTATTATTATATTAAAATCTGGCGACAGCAGTTCGAGACTTAGGAACTGTCTGTAAATTACTGTCTGACTGAAATACGGACAATATTAATATAAGAGATAAAGAAATTAATAAATGTTACTGTCAGTGTCACGCATGGTTGTGTACAATGACTGTGCATGATAATTTTTTTATAGAAAAGTTATTGATTTTATTTCAATAACTTCAAGGTCATGTGACCTATTGCTTGACAATCTATTCTAAAATGTGTGGCCAACTGTCCTGCAGAGGGCACATCCTTTTTATTCAATATTATCACTTTTCATATTTATTAATAATTAATAAGCAATAATTCTATATTTTATTTCAATTACTTCCTGGTCATGTGACCTATTGCCTCAAAATCTATTCTAAAATGTGTGGGCCCCTGTTCTGCAAAGGGCACAACCTTTATTCATTATTTTTATTCAATATTATCACTCTGCATGTTTATTAATATTTTTTATAGAACGTTTAATGATTTTATTTCAATAACTTCCAGGTCATGTGACCCATTGGCTCACAATCTATTCTAAAATGTGTGAAAATCATTTTAGAATAGATTTTGAGGCAATCGATCACATCTTCTGGAAGCTATTTAAGCTCAAGAAATTGTGCAAAAAATAAAAGATTTTGCCATTGATTTTCGTCCCTATAAATGTAGTTCATAATTCAATTCAATTAAATTACATTTTATTTGTATAGCTTTTACCAATTGACATTGTCGCAAAGCAGCTTGACACAATCAAAAGAATTATTTAGGTTTGTATGAGATGTGAACGTGTATGAATTAAAATGATAAGACTGTCCCTGATGAGGAAGCCGAGGACGACAGCGACAGTGGCAAGGAAAAAACTCCCTGAGATGGTAACAGGAAGAAACCTTGAGAGGAACGGACTCAATAGGGGAACCCATCCTGGTTTGGGTGAAGTGGATAGCAGGTATTGATCTGCATCATGCTGTGTGAGACTAGAAGTTCAGTTATAACAGGAGATGTGTTTAAGTTATAATGGAGTCCAGTTCATTATTGGTGGCTCGGTAGCTTTCTGCATCAGCCGAGGACAGGTCCGTCTTCGTGGAAAGGTGGAACCGTCCCCAGTCACCACACACATCCCAGACAGACCACACGGGGCATCCATGCACCGAGATTTCCAGCCAGAAGCAGGACACCAGGACAAGTCAGACAGCTCCAGAGGGCAGAGGAGTCTGGATCACTGGCAGCTCAGGAGCGACATGTATAGCTCGACAGAGAGACAGGTAGAGGGAAAGAGAGAGAGGGAGAGAGAGAGGAGAAGAGAGAGAAGAGGAGAGAGCAGAAGAGAAGGAGAGATGGCAGTTAGGTATGGTCACATTTAAAAAATGTATAAGTATAATGTATATTTAGTTTGAGTGCAGGCAAGGACTCCGGCAGGACTAACCTTGACAGCATAATTAAAAGGGAGAGTCAGAAAGAAACACAGACATGAGCATTAATGCCATATGATTTATTGATTAACTTAAAATACACTGAATTTAAAATTACTGTTTGCAACATTAATTCTAGTATCATTTACAGTATGTTTTTCAAAATAATTTTTACAGTATGTTTATTTGGGTAAAAATCAGTTTACCAGGCATATTTACTAGTGAGCAACAATGGAAAAGGGGAAAAACAGAATAAACCATAGAAATAATTATGTTTCGGTAGGGACAGCTCATCTTCCTCTAGCCAGCATATGACTATTAACTCAGTAACATATGTTCATATAGGCTTATATATTTAAAACAAGAATTTTTGGTTTAAAACAAAATCTGGTTTACATTTTATCTCAACTAATTCTATATACTCAATATTTGTTGTGCGAATCATGAAAAATCTTAGGCAATGTTGGGGAGTCAGGACCTGGGGCCCCCAAAATGGTAACACACACCTGCATCGACTCTATAGACCTCTGATGCTCTGTGGTAACTCACGCCAAGCCATCAGTAGCAAGTCCTGTAAGTTTTGTGGTAGGGCGCCCATGGATCATGCTTGTTTTTCTAGCACATTCCACAAAAGCTCAAATGGAGTGACATCTGGAGAATTTAGAGGCCAAAACCTTAGACTCATTGTTGTGTTCCTCAAACCATTCTTAAACCATTTTTGCAGGCTCATAAAAAATATATGAATCTATATAAGAATAAGAATACATGAATATGTATACTTTATAAAGAAGTAAGGTTAATCAAACATCACGCTTGTGCTGTCATACGTCATACATGTACACCATCAGAACACAGTAACTGTAATACCAGATCCTGAAACCTGTCTCATTTGTGTCACATTTATCACAGTAATTTGCCAAGGCAGCAAATTTTTATTTGTCAAACATTTTGTAGTACATTTTATCATTTTATGTTAATGTTGTGTAACAACATTATGGTCCTGTTAATATCCTCACTACAAGGTAGTTATTCAATTGCAAGCTTTTTTTGTTAATAATACAAGAAGGAGGCAGAGAGACAACACAAGCTGAAAACCCCATCCGCCACTTTCCTGCCAGAATGAAGACAAAATATAAAAAAGCTCTTTAAGAAATATCGCATAAAAAAAAACTTTAACATATTAATGATAACTAAAATGGTAAAATAAAATGGAGTCTTACAATATATATATGGTGCTGTATGTTATTAAAAAAATATATAAAAGATAATGCATTTAAATAAGTGCATTAGCAATGCTGTTAATTATTCAACACAAAACATTAAACAGCACTATGATCTAAAACTAAATATGCACAAATAGAAAATTATGTTTATGTAAACAAGCACCACAAATATATATGATTTTTTTTTGTTTTTTTTTAAATAAAAGCCGTTTGATCCTCAGTTTTGTTACTGATGCTCGTTTGCCTTTTTTTTGGAATTTACACAACAGATCTACAAGCATGTGCAATTATGTAACATGTAGGACAAACAAATGTGTAATAACAGTTTCATTTTGCTATTCAAGCTCCAAAAACTGTACAATCCAAACTACTAATTAATATTTTAATATAGACAAATCTACAATTTTTTCTTTGGTATAGGTTCAAAGATTTGCTTAAGATACTCGAGACAGGGTGGGCCAACCATGATCCGCATTCCGGTTATATTAAAACTTCTCTTGGCTGTACTGTCTTATCAGCACTTTCTGTTCAAGGGTACTACAGTATCTCCTCATTCATGGCTGTGCAAGTGTGATGAGCAGCATGCAGTGATATAGCAAATTCTACTGCCAGGTTTTAGGGTGAGGGAGGACGAGGGAGGATGTACAGCAAAAGTGACCGGATCTGTGGCACGCAAATCTTTTTGATAGCCCCTTGTATACCACTCATCCTGTACAGAGTTGCTAGGGGCCTGGATCCTATCCTAGGAGACTTTGGCCACAAGAGAGGGTACACCCTGGACAGCACAGGGAGGACATGCAAACTCCATGCACAGACCCAGGGTGGGAATCGAATACTAGATCCTGAATGTGTGAGGCCACAGTGCTAACCACTATGTCACCGTGCCACCAAGTTCTTTGCTAAGTTTTGTAAAAGTGTTCATCAGAGTTAAGTTATAAAACTCATGCCAACTTTAATTCATTATTTAAAAAATGGAAAAGACATAAACAATCTTGGTATCACTGAAGGAAACACAGTGACTGGTAAGGATCAGAGAGATCAGATATTTTAAAAAAAAGGGTTCTTTTGTACAGCTGGTGGTTCGATGCTAAAAACACTGAAATAAATCCTCTTGGAATAATCCTCAACTCACGCCCATATACATGCACAAGGTGTTTCTTTTTCAGTTCAGGTTTCAGCTGGTGAATCTGTTTCATCATTTTCTTCCCTAGAAGAAAGTAATAATAACATTATGTTCTGAAGTATGAACCAGCTTTCTTTGTGTATTTATGATGAACAGTAGAGGCAGCTCTTACAGTTTCATCATTTGCAAATTGCTAAAGTTCATAATTATTCTTTTAGACAGACAGATGTTAACTTGTACAGAAACTATGACTTATTTCTATTTGCAGTCAATTAAAAAGGGTCTGAAAACAAATCTAAGATCAAGCTGTACGAAAGAAGAAGAAAAAGAAAACGACGACAACATGAACGGCTAATAGGCTTTGCACAGAGTTGCTTTAATATTGGAAGAATAAAAAATGCAACTAAAATGTTTACATATTGATCTGTTCCTTATCAGTACGGAATAACAAATGGTAAATGTAATAAGACAATACTGATTGTAGTGGTTTGAAATTAAAGGTATGTACTTACTGTAATTTTTTAATGCCTGCAAATCAAAAATGAAGAGTGTCAAATATTAATCTAAAACATTTACAATATAGTTATGTATATTATAGTAAAATAATGTGTTAGGTATTTGACCATATGTCATGATTTCCACTTAACATGATGAATTGAGGCATTACTTGAAATAGAAATAAAAACTGAACACAACTCACGTTTGATTGCTTGTCTGTGATTCAAACAAATTGAAATATATGTCAAGAAATCCTAAAAAAACATATCTTTCGCTTTTAGGTTTACATTTAACATCTGTAGTGGAAGTGCCTTTTTGGTCCTCAACATCATTATTATCTGAACAGCTTGAAGAAAGAAAAAAATAAGTATTACACAAACACCAGAAAAAAACACTGAAAAGTTTGGCTGAAAAGTAAAGAATAAAGATTCAACTTCAATAGTACAGCTTCTATAACAAATGAATGACTTACTCAGTCCATTTAATGCAGTTCACACCTTCAGGAGAATAAGATCCTGATGGACAGGGCTCACACACTGTATCTGAGGCCTTAGTGCCTGTAAATAAATACAGTAGCATTACAAACACACTGCAAATATATTTATTTGTTTGCTTATTTATTTCTTTTGTGTGTGTGTGTTTGTGTGTGTGTGTGGTGGGGGGGGGGGGTGTTGTAACATAACATTGTGTTATAATGCTATTATAATAATTATATATAAATATATATGCATTAAATGCACTGACAGGACATGTAGTGAAAACTTTTTAGGAGGTTAAAGTGCCAAAACCCTTTATTTCACATACATTTACCAATTTTACATTATTTGGCCAAACACAGCTCCATAATTCTACCATTTTCAATAGCTACATAAATGTCTTGTTCAAAAGCACTGATAAAACAGAATGGCCCATTTTACTGTGACAACAATCAAAAGAAGGACTGAGCCTTTATTACCCACCTGGAGTTCTTATGTGTTGCCCTGGTGTACATTTACTGTACACCACTGTACATCCACTGCATGAATGCATTCTCCATATATGTAATCTAAACAATAATATCCATCCGAGACCTCGCAGATGGTATTCTGTGTTGTGGTACAGTCTTGCAGAATAGAAAGGCCTTGGGCTTTAAAATAAGAATATCAAATTAGAAACAGATTACCGTCACTAAAACAAGTATTAAATAATTAAGACCTACAAATATTCAAAATGATATTTACCTTCGTCACAGGTTTTACACTGAAAACACTTATTATTATAATTATTAAGTTACACACTTAATTAATCCCACGCATCTTTGAAATTAATACTTAGGCCCATGTGTTATTTCAGTTTTTCTTTTTTAATAAATCTGCAAAAATGTCAACAATTCTGTGTTTTTCTGTCAATATGGGGTACTGTGTGTACATTATTGAGGAAAAAATGAACTTAAATGATTTTAGCAAATGGCTGCAATATAACGTTATGTGTGATTGACACAACCATGACCAGGATAAAGCAGTTAGTGAGGATGAATATATTAACTTTCCTGCCTAATAACTTTATACTTTTTATGTATTACTTAATGAATTCATGAAATGATTTAAGTATTACAATACCATACCTATATTACACATAAGACAACATTCTCCATTGCGGGATAGATATTCACTTGGTCCACATAGAGCTCCGCATGTGAGGACAGAATAGACGCCTGTTTGGAGACAAAATAATAATAATAATAATAATAATAATAATAATAATTAAGTGCACAACAAAAACCCACAGAAGTTTTAGGCAAGTGTGAAGAAATAGAAAAATATAAATCAAATCAGCAGTTGGTGGGACTATACTCTTACTTCAAACCAGAATCAGTTCTTACAGGATAGCAAGATAGGCCTATATACATTTCCTAGGTCAATTATGTTTAATTAAACCAGCCCACCAACAGTGTACTGTACTAGTTACTGTATGTCCTGCTTCAACACTTCTCTGGTTGTTTGAACTAGCAACCTGAGGGGAGTGCACCTGACTGGGAGTATATAGGATGCTATTATTAGACAGTTCAGACGGTAACGGGATCCATATCACTCATGTTACAATAATGTAGTAATGTCATTACTCCTGAGCCGCCTCCACACTGCAATAACAGCCTGAAAACTGCAATAACAGATTGAACACTGTAAGTAAGTTTGTCTATGCGTTTCCGTAATAATGACACATTAATGTTTTAGCTTATAATGCTATAAATCGAGTGAAAAGGAGAAACTGTGTGGGGTGAATGTGTGGGATTTGTGTGTGTGATGTAGATTCCGATTGGTGGCGGAGATTCGCTAACAGAGTCCGGCGACAGCACCGCACCTACTGCGCGAGTTAGGGACTGTCTCTAAATTACTGTCCGACTGAAATACGGATAATATTAATATTATATAAAAAAAGAAATGAATAAATGTTATTGTCAGTGTCAAACAGAAACTGAAAATACACTAATTTGTACTGTTCACAATGTCTCGTTTCATAACTAAATATGTCTTTTTTTGCGGTAAACTCAACGTTAATACGATTTACTAGTTTGTATAAAGAAAAATTAATGTTTTAATGCTCTACACTGCGAATAAACAGCAGCTTTAATGTGAACACACATCCTGCTTACCGAATATATACAACCGAAGTGTAAGATACGTGGATTTCATTATTTTTGTCAAAACACAGTTTTGAGTCTTGCAGCAGAACTGGATGGTCACGTCGTTGCTTCTCCTCGCTGTTGTTGGTTCCTTGGTCTTACACCCTTATTACAGACGGCTGTCCTCAATTTCCTTCTGTAGAATGAAATGCTTATTCTCTTTAGTGTCGAGAACTTCTGAACAGTATGTCAATACCACTGCCAGATTACTATATTTTTTACACAATTCAGTGTAAACTAGAACACACTAGAGCTTTCGATTACACAATCCTTGTTTTTGAGGTGTTTTTTCCCGTTTTGTTTAATGGCAGTTAGCCGACAACGCATTACCACCATCGTCTGGATGAAGTCTGTATCTGGAAGCTACGCCATTTCAAATCCTTAAGATAATGATTATAAACCACCCTTTAAAACCACAGAGGGTTGATGCACACTAACTGAGGTTCGCTTTGATTATTGCAGACATCACTATGTATTACCCTGTATAAACACTGTTGCATCTTAAAAATGCATTATTTTATGCAAAACAACCAAATCACTGAAATGCATCTTAAATTATGTATGAAATATTCTGTGAATTTGTGAAGTCTGTGCATTAGCTATAATGTTCTGAGAATTTTGCTTTCATTGCCTACAATAAGTTCTTTGCCATTGTTAGCTACATTTAGCTCCACATTAATGTAGCAGCCGTTTTGCTGGTAAAAAAAAAAGTAATGAATTAAGTAACAACTTTTGGGCGGCGCTAGCACTGTCGCCTTGCACTTCCAGGGTCCGGGTTTGATTCCCAGCCAGGCTTGATTTCCGCCTCTGTTTGCATGTTCTCCCTGTGTCTGGTGGGTTTCCTGTGGGTACTCCGGTTTCCTCCCACAGTCCAAAGACATGCAAATTAGGCTAATTGGCATTCTTGAATTGCCTGTAGTAGGTAAATGAGTGTGTGAGTGTGTGTATGTGTGTGCCCTGCAATGGATTGGCATCCTATAAGTCTCCTGGGATAGGCTCCAGGCCTGCGAGACCCTGTATACAGGATAAAGTGGTATAGAGGATGAGTGAGTGAGTGAGCAACAACTTTTGTAACAACACCATTGAAAACAAATATACATGCTGTTCATGTGCACAACTGCACATTCCCTTTTCCTCTGCCCTCTCTAGCCATGGCCACTTTCCTTTGCCATCACTCTCACCAACATGTTTCCACCCACATAGCTGTTGCTCATGCTTTGTTTTTTGTTTTTCATATCACTCTGAGGAAACTTTTCTTTGTGAATCACTGTTCTTTGTGAAATTCCCAGATCATCAGTTTCTGAAATACTCAGACCAGCCCTTCTGGTACCAACCTTCAACATGCCACAGTCAAAGTCAATGGGATCACACTTTTTCTTCTTGATGTAAACATTGTGACGTGTATATATATATATATATATATATATATATATATACAGTGGCAGGGAAAATTATGTACAGTAAATCCTTTTGGAATTGAAAAAACATGAGCATGAGACATCATTTTCACACATGGATTGGCCACCACAGAGTCCAGACTTTAACCCCATTGAGGGTTGCTTTATGCAACAGTCTGACTTTCCTATGATCAATACAAGACCTTAGAGAGGAATTATGGAGGAATGCCATGATCAAAGAAAACCTTTTCCAACAAAATATCAGAGTGTAATGTATTTTTTGTTGGCTGGCAGTGTATATACTTGGTTACATAAAATGCACATAATTTAGAAGTGCAGTATTTATTTGCTAAGTAAGGCATCAATATAAATTCTATTTCACGAATAAAGAAACAAACAAAACATGTACAATATATACATAATATAGACTTATACTCACTGCACATTACACAGTTACAAAGTACATACAGTACCAGTAATAATACCTGAAGGATGCTTTGAGTCTACACAAATACGAATACCAGAAACAGTGGTTAAATTAATAATCTGTACAAAGTAAGCATCATGGGTAAGAGTTATTCCAGAACGATGGGCGTGTCAGGGTAAGAGGAGAAGCACATGAAGTGCATCATGCCTAATGCCCACTGTACAAATGTCTGGAGGCAGTTTTACGATCTGGGGATGCTTCAGTTGGTCAGCTCTTGACACAGCAATGTTATGTGGCAACAAAATGAAGTCATCTGATGACCTGAATGTACCGAATGACCAGGTTTTACCATCAATGGAGTTTTTCTTTCCCGATGGCACAGGTGTATTCTAGGACTCAAAATTGGAGGGTGGTTTTGGGAGAGTAATTATTTTCCCACATAAAATGGCCAACACAACCACACATCACAATCTATTGGAAAAGCTTCTAGAGGAGTGGAGATTAATCTAACATTAAAGAAGGACATAAAATGCTCAGCATATACTGTACAGTAAGATGCATGTGAAGGTGAATCATATGGTGAAGTGTACAAAAACTATAAGCCATATAGTGCAGATGTATTAAACCAATATTAAATTATGTCTTAAATGCAAACTTTGATTTCTTAAAGCTTAATCTTTATTAGTTCCCAGTCTCTGACTTCAGTAACAATAGAAGGCCAAACAGAATCTAAAAAAAAAACAGTTGTGTACACTCAAATAATTATCAATATGTATACATAAAGATAGATTTATATACAGTGCTGCGATATTGTTTTTCGTTTACATAAGCCTCATCGTCTATACGCAGATTGGTGCTATAAGAGCAAATTTTTCAGTGGAACAGGATTGTCTCTTGCAAATGTTCACTCATTTTGAATGTGATTTTTTTTGGGGAGAAAAAAAAACACACACACCCACTATCTCATACCTAACTGCCTAACTGTGATTCATACATGTCCCTGCATTCAGATCACACTGTTTTCACATGTTCACTTATTTACTTCACAACAATCCCAGATACTACATCAGTTACCAATCAGGTCAGAGATTAGTGAATGATTCAGTCATACTACTTGATCACTTACCGTGGTGTTCAAAATAATGTGTGTTGAAAAAAGTGAGTAAAGCTCCATATCCATATAATAACTTTTAATTTAAATCACATAAATGCATTGGACAC